>JABSTQ010003562.1:0-47495 GCA_013358835.2 Ixodes persulcatus
CCCCCCCCCCCCCCCCCCCCCCCCCGTGCAGTAATGCCTTTGGCCGCTGCAAGGTAACCCAAAAATAAATAAATAAATAATTCAGTGCAATAATTTCTATATTACCATGTTCACGAAAAAATAAAAAAAAAAGAATGAAAACTGCGCGAAAAAACCTGCTTCTGTGTCTTTATGCATGAACAAATATATATAAAAAGGGATACAAGTGGAGAAAGGGACGCGGACGGGCGCATGACGCAAGCCACCAGGGCCGCCCGTTCGCCGCAGAACACTGGCCAGGTGGCGCAAGCCAGCGCCCGATTCAAAGGAGCCAGCCGTATTAATCTGTCCACCCATCCCCTGCATTCATCCGACTACTTGCGCCCCTAGGGACAAGTGTGGTGCATACATTAAGTACCCCTGGAAAACCCTTTGTCTTTCCATCCACCTTCTACCGTGGCGCACACTCTCTTCTTTACTCTCTGTTCTTCCTCCTCCTTCTCTCTCCCTTGCTCCTGCGCATTTTAATAGCCAAGGCTGCAGCTGCGTTCGCCTGGCTCGGCCACGTAAGGGAGGCTCAAAACGTTTTGACGAACGCCCGGTCTTCGACAGTGACTGGACCAAACCGGATCCACACTTCGACGACCATCCAATCCCGGATCGGGGTTAGATCAAACTGTTCTCGTGATCGTTCAATCCCGGATCGAGATCCGGATTGCGACGAGGAGAAACAACGCTTCGAAGACGCGAAAACGCGAGCTGATGGCGATCGATGGTAGCGGCGATGCGCGGCCAGATGACACTTTGCTTTCAGAGGCGGAGCAGACGTGATTGTTTGTGCATCTCGCATATGTGCAGGGAGTGATCATCCATGCCCCTTTTTCCAAATTCTTTCAATGCTAGTGTGGGACAAAATGTTTCGGCAGACATTTCGTGAGATTATCACCATCCGATCAACATGGTGCCACGCGAGGCTTCGTTTGTTTCGACTTTTTGTACGAACAGGCTGAAAGGGAAGAATAGTCAGCCTTTTCCGCATACGGGCACTGGCGATATCGGTCCATTACATTCAAGGAATGGTTGACTTTGTGTAATGCTCGTATGGGTATAACATCGTTGCTGCAGTAACACCGCCTGTTCCGGTTTTTACGCATCAGTTCAAGTTCTGCGATTTCTATAGTGTCTTTTCCTGTTTTTATTTTTTTATCGGAGTGTATAGAAAGGTTTTAATAGAACCTGTTGGCCGAATAAAAACAGTTGCCTTTTTGTGTTGCTGGATTGTGTGCCGGTTTTATTTTTCTGTGCAGAATCCGAGACTGTGATTAGATTATATACAATAAGCTGAATGTTGCGCTGTATTTTTGTATCAACATAAGCTGTTCAAACAGCATCTGTAAGCCTGCCATTCTCTTGGCCAGCTTTTGACTGTTTTCTACTATCTCGTGAAGCAACCACACTTGTAACACTTGCTGTTGTATCACCCAGAGTGGCACTACCGTAAAATAACGGGAGAGTACCCACCCAACTTTCACTGAACACTGGCTTGATCTAGACGTGGGTTGTCTGGTAAACTTTGTGTTTGAAAGAACAATTGAATATCATTGTTATTGCCTCGAAACGCATCGACCGTGTAATATGTAAATTTCATTTGCCCCTCTGCATGAGTAAAGTGATCATTTACATGATCATGTGGCAAAAGAAAAGCGTATGACTGGTCCAGTGAGCAAGCAGCTTCTACCGAACTGCCAAGTTATAGGTGAATCGAGTGTACACTACTGAAAGCTGAAAGAAATTGATTGAATGTACTTCTAAAGCCGACCACGACATTATTTTTTTTTATTTGTTTTGTACAAGCCCGATTTTTTCAAAGATGCTAGTGGTTATGAGAGGTCAGATGTACAGGAAGAAGCTGAGACTGACGACTGATAATAAACATAACATCAAAACTCTATACGACTTAAAAGTGCTTATTGTTCCGTTTCACTTCAATGTAAACCGACAAAATTTCAAATGAAATTTACATGAAGGAAGATTAAAAAACAATTCCTACTGGTCAGGCAAGTGTTGGGCTCTAAATCTCGCCTGTTCGACACCGATTCAGTAGACGTCGCCATTGATTTTTGGGGCAAACAACAGCGTTGCCACGGAAATGCCATGGCAAAGAGGGTTGTTTGCTTCAAAAATCAATGGCGGCACCCATTGACGAGCTCCCCATTGGTTGAAAAGAGTTTGTGGCTCCGCCTACTTCCATTACACCTCGCTCCGTGCATTGGACATAGGGACGCCACCTCCTGCCCATTATAACCTCCTTGGTTCCCTGCCACACACGTCGTCTGCTGCGCGCAGAAAAAAAAAAAAAAGAAAAAAAAGCGCTTGGTCAGGTGTAGCCACGTGACTTCCATCACTCACTCCCTCCTCCACACTTCTCCGACCTCCGTGCGCAGGTTTTGGTTTCGATTTCGAGCAGTTGGGTTTTTTTGGCTTTATTAAAAATATATGTGACTCTGTTGCAAAATATTATTTGGGTAGTCTTCCGACACCATAATAAATTGGCTGGCAAAAAATGAAAAAAACATTTTGGGGGGTGTCAGTGGCCCTTTTAAAGGGGCAAATTTGTGCTCGGAACAAAAAGGAAACGAAAGATACAACAACAGAGCGTCGCGGGCGTCGAAGTCAGCGTAACAGCTGGATCGAACGCTGGGGCAAAACTTACCTCGGCTCGCCACCTTTTGTACCGACGTGGGTTTCTGGAACATTTAGCCTAGTAGTTAGTTCAGCGCGTAAACGACACTAACTTGTAACTCGGTGAGACGAGAAAGTTCTCTGACTTGCGAGAATGGCAAGCAGAAAGAATAAATACTAAGAGACACGTCGCTCCCAGGAATCGAACTGTGGCTCTTCGCATGGTAGTCGAGCACGATAACCGTTGGGCCACGGCCAAGAACCCAAAAACCACACTTTGCGAAATTCGTGAAATATCAATCCCGCAAAAGTAAAGTCGTTTACATTGTGGTCGTACATAGTTCTCATGATAGTGGCTCACTGAATGGACACAACATGGCGATTAAATCGAGATCCAATATTATGTTAAATTTATCATATGTTATTAAGCGGAAAGTGAAACATGGAAGAAAATAGACTATGTTCGTTACCCTTATATAATCTTAGATGTGACAACATTTAACATTAAAAAATCTAATGTTTGGCAAAACCAGCTCACGCTCCTCCAAAAGAGACATATTTGAAAAGATCATATTTTTATGCTCAATGTAAACAGGCTTATGTCTAGAAGTTCTTCTAAATACATTAATGCTGTACAAGTGATCCATTGGACTGTTTATTCCGTACATCAGTATTTTTATTTTGTTTGACAAACCACAGATTCATTTTTTTTTTCTCATTCCAATTTATCCAGTTTCAGGTCTACTGTCCGAGCTGCTGCGCCGACTCCCCGGCGAGGGCTATAATGCAAAACATGGTCCAGTATAACGGATATTATGGTTGTGGCTAGTGCTTGTCCCGTTTCCGAGGTCGACCATTCTTACGTCAAGAGAGAACGTGTTTATTGATGCAGTCCAACGTTACTAAAACCCTCAGTTATGAAACTCACCGTTGAAAACTTGGGCCACTGGCGTCCACCGAGACCGAGCTAAATACGACAACAGCGCCACTCTTTGTCCTTTGTCTTTACTGTGGTCACCTTGAACTTTTAGACGCATGTTTTTGCGTAAAAACCAATGGAAAAAAACTCTTTTTGTAGTAACTTTTATTGGAGTTTAGTACAAATTTAGGGCGCGTGATGTTTTCTAAAATCTTTAGTTTGCAAGGTTTTGCGGCACAATTAATATTGTTTTTATCAAGGAGGTTATAAGTACTAGGAGGGGGCACGTTGCAATATTGGTGAAGCCTAGTCATAAAAAGTTTAAACGATTTTGTGCCCAGCGTGACCGCAGATCTCTCTGGTGATTGGTGCGCGTGACATGTCACGTGCGAGATGGATGGTTGATTGTAGGAGGATTCCTTGCAGGCTTGCGCACGCTCTGTCCGGTAGGTTTTATCAGATCGAAGGCTAGACTGTGGTGTATTCTAGTACACCATAGCTAGACGAAGGCTAGCTACGGTCACATGACGTGGTCACGTTGGCCTGATAAGTGAGGAGAGTAAGGAGAAAAATGAGAAAGAGGCGAGGCGTCAAGGGAGCATGACTTGTGGAGGCTACGCGGCCGACGTCATGCCCTCCCCTACCCTTCAATCCTCCTTGGTTTTTATACAACCATGCCTCGGCGGTGATTTCAGGTAGCGCGTGCCGACCTAGGCGCATCTTAGTTTCGGTAGTAAGTCGCGGCGCGTCCGCTGGGGAGATGGGGGTGACACCCCTGTAACCTCTTCCACTGTATCTGTTTCGGCGCCGAAATGGCCGATTAAAGCCAAAATAGAAGTCATGTGCAGTTCCTCGAGTGGCCGCTGTGGGAGAAATGGCGACGTTGCGATCGCCATTAGCTCGGTTCTCGAGGACAGATCGGGGACACTTTTTCAGAGCAGTCTCTATGGCAGTTTCCCAACTGAGTGGTTTAGTAACGTTGATGCAGTCGTTACGCCATCTTGGCCGGCTCTGTCTTCCTTTCGGCTGCTCGCTGCCACGTGCGCCGGTGAGGTGGCGCCCTCTCTTGAGAGCGTGCAACAACAGTTTGCCGCACACGACACCTCCCCCTCTTGAGAAGCGAGTCGTTGGCTCGATTAGAGGCTGAGACGTTCTGGTGGTCTCACGGCTCGACCGCTGCGGGTGACTTGCCTGGTCTCTACTGGGCAGCCCGGTTTTCCATTGTTTCGAAGATTTCTCTGAGGCACTGCTTGTAGGATGGACATTCCCAACGGCTGTCTGGACGATGTATGATCTCGGTGTATCTGCTGGTCCAACAAGTTCCTTGTTGTTGGGTGCCTCGCCTGATGTGGACCACAGTACCTGGATGAAGGGGCTCTCTTTCGTTCATCCTGTGTCATACATTGTAGTTTTCCGCCTCCCTCTCTCGAATGGCCTTGTTTCATTGTCGATACGTGGATCGGTACGTCCACTTTGGTTGCAACGCCCCAGGCATGGTAGGAACATGTCTTTAGCTTGCGGCCCATGAGAAGTTCGGCAGGGGAGTAGCCCTCAGGTCCTGGCGTTGCTCGGTGTGCCAGAAGGCCTTCAATGACCCTATCAGATTTGCGCAGAATGTTTTTGACCGTCTGAACCGCTCTCTCGGGCTCACCATTGCTCTGTGCATAGTGTGGGCTAGATTTCACATGTTCTACGCCCCAGCCACTCAGAAATTGTGCGAACTGGAGTGAGCTATACTGTGGGCCGTTGTTCAACTGAATGATATCTTGGATGCCGTAGCGAGCGAACAGGTAGTCCAAGAAATGGACAATGTGCTTCGTCTGTTTCCCGTGTAGCTCTTCAAGTTAAAAAAACTTTGAGTAGTAGTTAACGGCTATGATGTAGTTTCTTCTTCTGAAGTAGAACAAATCGGTGCCGACCACTTGCCAAGGACGTTCTGGGAGAGGAGTCTGAAGCAGATGCTCGGTTGGTGCTTGGCGGTGCCTCTCGCAGGCTGGGGCATCCAGGAAATTGGAAATTCTGTTGACGGTAAACATTTTGTTCAGTCTTTGGGAGAAACATGAGTACAACAAGCATGAATGGTGCTGCTCAGTGCATCATGTCTTGGAATCTATTTCCAAAAGAAAGATTTTCCTTTCACAATTTACATTTATCTGCTGTGCAATGTGATGATTATGTGCCAAAAAGTTATGTCTCGACCTCAAACCTTTTCTTCATCTTCTTTTTGCAATGTTTGCATAGGCATTCACCTTTATCCAGGATAGCTAGTGCAGCAACATCTGCATTGACTCCTTTGCAACTAATCATCCTGCATCATCTTCCCAAGGATTATCCACAAATATAAAATGCAGAAATTTCTGCTTTAAAAAACGTCCAAAGAAAAAAAAAAAGAAAGAGGCTAAGGAGGTGTGCACTTTTTTCCATGCCAAATTTTCTCCAATGCTAGAATCCTCCGGTCGACGTAACATCTTTTTTGTACAATCAAAGATTCGTGTTCAAGGGCATATAGTAAAGGACGTGACTCAAACTAAGCTTGAGGTTCGCGTTGGAGTGGAATAAAATTCAAGCCCCTACCTTAAACTGAGATTTCATAAGTACCACTAGTGCCATATTTTAAAGGTTTTTAAGATTCTTTAAAACTTTATTTTAGCGACATTGTTTTATTGTTGTTTTCTGAAAGACAGAAGTTCGTTTTTTGTGACTCAGTCTATGCGTGTTAGGCGTCCTAATAAACCCAATAGCACAATGTGCGGTTTATTTTCTTATACTGAAAACGTGATCAAAGTCCCCAAATGTCCCTTTTTGGGGGAATTTGGAGGAAAGGGGCGCATGGCGACTTCTGATTACGTTCTTTTCAGATATATAGATATACCTACAAGGTGTCTAGCTCACGTAAGAGTGACGTAGGTATTAAAAACTTTAACTTGAAATAAAGACGATTCCTTCAAGATTACGTTGTCCACTCCGGCGGACGTAAGGACGCAAGTGTAAATTGTTCATTGGACACTTAATTGACAAAAAGTAACTAATTAACTTCTTTGAATTAGTAAAAATAAACTTCTGGTTTTAATTAGAAATTTGATCAGCGTCACCGAAAACCCCCAAATCAGTCCATGCTAGGACGACTTGAAGCATGTGAAAAACGCGGGGGTCCGCTGAAGGTACAACTCGTGCAGCAGGCGCAATGCTATCTAGCGGCGCGAAAACGTGGATAAGATTCTCCACGTTTTCGGATCACCAGCCTCACCCGCTGCAGGAGCGTAGAGCTTAGGCAGTTTAGGGAGCTTTTAGGAACGTGCATCAAGTCGCTTAACTCACATATTCAAATCGACCTAACATGGACTGATTTAGGGGTTTTCGATGACGCTGATCAAGTCCCTAATTGGAACCAGATGTTAATTTCCAATAATTACAAAAGTTAACAATTAGTGACGTTTTGTTAATTAAGTGTCCAATGAGCACTTAACCCTTGCGTCCTTACGTTCGCCGGCGTGGACAACGTAATCTCGAAGGAATCTTGTCTTTATTTCAAATTCCGGGGGGGGGGGGGGGGGCTCGCGCGGTGCATTATGGGACATTTCCAATAACGCACCGCGCGGTTACGCCGACGCCGCTCAAGTCGGAAACAGGCGCCTAAGAGCTGCGCTCTAAAAACACCGTAATTCTTACGTGAAACGTGTACAGACAGCACATGACCGTAATTTTAGGCTATTTAGGACGCTTAGAGCGCAAAAATCCTATTGCCATGAAAAGACAAACTGAATAAGTAATTAGTGCCGCTTGGAAAATCTTCGAATGCACAATTTCTTAGCTGGAGAAGACTTCATCTTACAGATTATTTTATCCATTGGTGTTTATGACAGTGCATCTGGTTACTTTTAAAAATATGCAACAGGGACGATGAAGTATCCTGTTGAACAGTCCACTGTGCCTGACAGAACAAAGGAAAACGTTGAAGGCGATATATATGGTAGAGGCCTTTTAGACTGACAGGCACGTTCGTGGCGTGGAGGGTCCATCAGCACTGATTAACCTGCCAGGATTTGACATAGTCTGGAGTTTAATTCCAGATTACATCCACTGTGTGCTACTTGGGTGTTTCATGGCAGCTAGTTGTGGCTTTCCAGTGTTAGGGAAACCTATTACATTGGATCGCCACAACTCCTAAAAGAGATTGAAGAGCGATTGTTCAGCATCCAGCCGCCACGTGTCTTGCTCGCATGCCAAGATCTGTCCAGCTGAGGCAGGGGCTGATCCAGAACTCCGTTTTGGGGGGGGGGGGGGGGGGGGGGGTAAATTTGTAAGGATACTATTCTCCCGTTCTTTCTTGTGCACCGGGGGGTCCACCCATGAGAAGGGGGGGGGAGGGGGGGGGGGGGGGGGGGCGGCCCCACCCATCGCCCCCTCCCCCCTTGGATCCGCCCCCGAGCTGAGTAAGTATTGGAAGGCCGTTGAATGGCAGCAATGGCTTCTATACTTCTCTACTTCAGCCTCATTTGTTTAGATGGTATTCTGTCAGAATGCAGTCTGCTCATGAGGGGCATCCTGCTCATCCAGAACAAATAATAACCGCTTCAGATGTAACTGACAGCTCGGAGTGCCTGTTCAAGTTTGTTGTTGGAGTTGAGTTCTTGTACTCCGAGAAGGAAATGACGTCTAATGTGCATCAGCTGTTCCACCTGGCAAGGAGCGTGCTTCTGCAAGGGCCTCTATGGGCACATTCGTGCTTCTGCTTTGAGGCAAACATTGGGAAGAGCTCCACGTGCATAACTTCTTAAACTGCACCAGAACAAATGGGGATTCAGTAGCCCTCCTGGGAAAGTCGTGCCCAATTCAGGAGCCGCTACCGAGTCGGAATGAGAACAAAATCATTGGCCCTGTTGTGGAACACGGCAGAGTTTGTATCTCTTCTCTGGTGTTCCACAGTGGACAGAAAAAAACTTTCAGCCTTTTTACTCTGGTGAAGAAGGAAGATCAGCGGAGCTGTACAATGGAAAGTAATGGCCGGCCGCAAGTCGGCAAGCCAGAGTGGAAAGGCTGCCGCCATCTATGAGCGACGGCGGCAACCAGATATGTGGCTTGCCACCGTCGCTCATAGATGGCGGTAGGTGTCCAGAGTTTGGTGCCTTCATTTCTCTGCGAGGGACACAATCCTGGGGAAACTAGCCCTTAGCAGCTCCGCTGTAAATAACTGCATGGTCATAAGACTTGCAAACGTTGGCGCAAAGGGAAAAAACATTGTGTCCTTTATGGACCCCAGTGGCACCACAAGAGTGTTTGTGATTTCTGAGAAGTAGGTCATGTCCTGCATTTGGTACAAAGCATATTAGGAAGGCAAAGAGTCATTCTCCCCGCGAGTTCTTCGAAGTTGATGATAGTGCAGGTGCTAGCATTTTGATGGAATGTAACTCGGGCTTCTTTGTGCGTAACCTAGCCAACCGGTTCCGCGCTCCTCGTAGGTTTTCTTTGGCTTTATTTCACTTCTATATTTTATGGAGTTGTGCAAAAAAATTTGAAACACGAGAAAAAAAAGTTTATTTTTATTGCATTTGATAATGTCCGTTGCGACTGTTCTGTTTTGGCTTTAATCGGCCATTTTGAAACTGAAACATATACGGTGGAAAGGGTTTTCGGGATACCAGTCCCCCTACCCAAGGCGGACGCACCGCGAATTACTATCAACTTAGGACGCGCCCAGGTCGGGACGTGCTACGTGAAATCATCGGTGAGACATGGTTGTATAAAAACAATATTAACTGTCCCACAAAACCTTGTAAACTGAATATTTTAGAAATCATCATACGCCAGTAATTTTGTATTAATCTCCAATAAAAAGAGTTTTTCTCCGTTTGTTTTTACACAAAAATATGCCTTCTAAAAGCTCATGGTAACCGCAGTAAAGAAAAAAATATTGAGCCGCCATCTTGGCACCTCAAGCCTGGGGCTGTCGGTACTCTGGGAAAATTCAGTGACTCTAGCAGTAGACATATAAAGCAACTTTCATGTTTCAACTCGTCGCTAAAGGGTGGCGCTGTTATTGTATTTAGCTCGGTCTCGGTGGACGCCAGCGGTCCAGGTTTCAAGGGCGAGTTTCCCAACTGAGTGTTCTAGTAACGTTGCGTGAACCTATGTCAAGTCGCCACGTCGCAGCATGCGCGCAAGCTGCCATGGAAACTGCTGCACGGCACCCATTTTTGTCGCTCATGTGTTCCCTGCTGTAGGGTTAAGGCCCGTTCACACACTTGTGGCTTCTTAGAACCGAGTGCCTTGAAACCTCTTACGATGAGAGGACACACTGGCACCACCTATCGGGTAGCAGAAAACACGTGGTGGTCCAGTATATTTTCTCTCTTTTGCGCATCATTCTCTTTCTTGGCTTTAAAAGCTTTTGTGAATGTTATGAACAAACATTTTTCACAAGTAGTACATACATTTGACCTTGCAAATACCGCCAAACCTTCGCTCTTGTGAAATGCAGTTTTAAAGTCACCACATGCATGGCGCCAGCGTGTCAGTGTGCTCTCTCGTCATTAGGGGATTTTATGAGGTTTTAAGGCACTCAATGATTCTAAGGAGTCACAAGTGTGTGAACTGTCCTTTATGGTGCCTGGAGCGAGTCTCCGACTTGTGTGTTTACCGCGTCCAAAAATGTGGTCGCTCGATTTCCGCCTGATGACGTCATACAAGTGTCGTGCTGTCGCCAGTCGCGATCCTATCGCCTTCCCAACAGCTGTGGTGTATGTGGCAGACTCCTGTTCTGCTGCAGGTCGGTCTCTAGTGCGACGGCACACGGAAGCTACAGCAGCCGGAAGTTGGGATGCCTGGGACGCCGTGACGACAACGACTCTCGCATTCGCTCGTGCTTTTCGCCAGCATATCTATGATTAATCACCAGGATTGCGACAGGCAACAGCACGACACTCCGGCTTCTGTGATGTCATTTGTTGCCACTTCGGGACCACTTTTGATGATAAAACAAATAACACCGACTTGACCTAACAAAATTAACAGTTTAATCGGACGTTTCGTCTCCCATGCGGGAGACATCCTCAGCGAGTGCCAAAGAGTGAGAACACAGCAACCAAATCCTATTTCAGTAAATCCGCGTATACTCTTCAGGAAGTGGGCCGCGGTTAACATAGCACGCCGATTGGTCGCCTGAGATGCACCACGATTCTAAGAATTTCCGGGGACCCCACCTTTGTTCCCGTCCTGCGTTGTCAAAATCAAAGCTGTGTCCGGTGGTCCAATCATAATCAACCAGTTCGGTTTTTGACCTTGTGGCATGCATCGCGCTTTCCATGTCTCTTATGTTCTTTGAAGAGAGTGCTTTGCTTGCGGCCGGTTCCCCTGATGTACGATGCGCCACAGTCCCGACAACTCAACTTGTACACCACCGCATTCTGGGATTCAGGAGGTGTTTCGTTTTTCGGTTTGGAAAGGAGGTTGCGTAGCCTTGCATGTGGCTTGAAGGTTGTCCTGACATCCAAAGGCAGGAGGGTGCGGCGTATCAACTTGGACACGCCCTTTCATATAGAATTGTTTTAACACCTGCTTTGAAATTTTCTCTTTAGGGCCTCCCCGGTGCATTTGTTTACTTGTGAGCTGTATATGCTTCTAGGATCAGGCTTGTACAAGGCAAATAATAAATTATAGAAAGGACTGTCGTAGTCGGCCCGAGAAGTTCATCCGATCAATTTTTTTCAGCTTTCAGTAGTGTACACTCGGTTCACCTATAACTTGACAGTTCGGTAGAAGCTACTTGCTCATTGGACCAGTCATACGCTTTTCTTTTGCCATGTGATCATGTAAATGATAACTTTACTCATGCAGAGGGGCGTATGAAATTCGGATATTGCACAATCAATGCATTTCGAGGCAATAACAACAATATTCAATTGTTTTTTCAAGCACAAAATTTGACCGGACAATTCCTTTAAGTGCCCATGTCTACATCAACCCAGTGTTCAGTGAAAGTGGGGTGGGTGCTCCCCCGGTATTTTACGGTAGTGTCACTCTGGCTGATACAACAGCAAGTGTTACAAGTGTGGTTGCTTGACGAGATAGGTGGAAAACAGTCGAAAGCTGGCCAAGAAAATGGCAGGCTTACAGATGCTGTTTGAACAGCTTATGTTGATACAAAAATACAGTGCAACATTCAGCTTATTGTATATAATCTAATCCCAGTCTCGGATTCTGCACAAAAAAATAAAACCGGCACACAATCCAGCAACACTAAAAGGCAACTGTTTTTATTCAGTCAACGGGTTCTATTAAAACCTTTCTATACACTTTGATAAGAAAACAAAAATAGGAAAAGACACCATAGAAATTGCGGAACTCGAACCGGTGATTAAAAACAGGAACGGGCAGTGTTACTGCAGTAACGATGTTATACCCATACGAGCATTACACAAAGTCAACCATTCCTTGAATGTAATGGACCGATATCGCCAGTGCCCGTCGGTGAAAAAGGCTGACTATTCTTCCCTTTCAGCCTGTTCGCACAAAAGGTCGAAACTAATCAAGCCTCATGTGGCACCATGTTGATCGGATGGCAATAATCTCACGAGATGTCTTAAAAACATTCTGTCCCACACCAGCATTGAAAGACTTTGGGAAAAGGGGCATGGATGATCACTCTCTGCACACATGCGAGATGCACAAACAATCACGTCTGCTCCGCCTCTGAAACAATCACATCTACTACTCTGAAACAATCCTCTGCTCCTCCTCTGGCTTGGCGTTGTTGAAGATGCTCCAGAAGGTCTGGTGTTTGGCGAAGTCTTGCGCAAAGCGAACGACATAGTCTCCGAGGAAGGTGGGAGGGTGGAAAAAGGTCCTTGAGAGCACGTCCGATGCCACTATTAGTGGGTTCACCTGCGTGCCAATGTTAAGCAAAATGGGTTCATAGTTGGACGTGTCAAAGCGATAAAATGAAAGGGGCCATGCAACGATATTGGGTAGGAATGTTTCTTGCTCCACGTAAGCTTACTGGCACTGCTGGAACTAAAGTATACTCGCACGCAACACCACTGACCAAGAAGCTTCTTTGTCGCCGCATAATTTCGAGGATAAGACATTTTCTTTCACTCTCTCCTTCGCAAAACTTGACAAGGAAGTTGCGGGGATTGCATTGTTGGCGTTGTCAACAACGCTGATTCTCAGGATGTCGTCGTCAAACATTGTGGCACTTGTGGTGGATATTTAGATGCAACTCTTACGGTACACACGAGCACTATGTGAGCATTCGATTTGGGCTCGTGACAATTGCTACCTCAACGTGCATTCGGGTAGTGGCTTGTACCCAATCGTTGCAATGGCGGGATTAGCCGAACCTAAACAAGGTGTGGAACTCGGCGCATGCCCCATGGTATGCTGACCCCAGCACGTGGCTATCATAGATCGGCTACAGATCACGTGAGCGCTTGTTCTGGCTGCGAGCTGGGGGGGGGAGGGGTGTGTGAACATCGCTAGTCTTTCTAGAGTTCCTTCTGCGATTGCCGTTGCATTCAGAAAAAAAAAATGAAAGCAACTTTTCATAGGTTACGAATGTCGAGGAATAATTCTAACCGGTACTTAGCGAATGTAGAAAAATTTTGACATCGTCCCTTTAAAACAAAAATTGACCCTTTCCCCCACCATCGCGGCAAAGGCAGTTGTAATGCAGAATCTGATGTGGTGTCGAGCTAGATGCGATCGCAGCGCCGCCGTTTCTGGCACCTTGGCTGCGTAACTCTGGGAACAAGATACGTCAGAATGAAGTAGTGTTGCTCCTAGATTTCAGAGCGTTCAGAGCTGCGAGGAGGTTACAAACTTGTCGATCATTTGCAAACGATTTCCACGATTGTATAAATTTTCTGCATCAATTTTCTAACCAAAACTCGCCAGCTGGTCTCCGCCATTCGCTCTACTAAAAGAAAAGAGTGGAGGGCTTTGTGGGACAACCTTGTCCTGCTTTTCTGATCCAGCAACAGGGTATAAGAGTAGAACATGTTGCTGACATCATTGCTCCATGATGGATCGCGTGATGCGACCCGTGGGAGTAACAGGGATCTACTCGAGCGAGACAATTAGACACAAGTGCACTCGTGTCTAATTGGTGAAGAGACGAGCGCTGCGTCGGCGTTTGGTTGACACTCTTCTTCTTTTATAAGACGAGTATGAAACCGGACCTGGGTAGGTGCCAACCGCATAACTAGGGGTCCATATTTACGGATAAATCCCAAAACAATTTGAGAAACACTTGCCGGTAAATGTTTCGTCAATTCAGATTTATCTGAAAAACTAATGTTCGGGGTTGCAAGGACAAAATAAAAAAGCAAAAAAAGTCGTTTTACAAATAAACTTCGTAAGAGCACAGGGTCAGTGGTCCTGAGCAGACGCCACTTCAGTTTCCTTTGAAATCTATAGCTATTGACGAAAGCGGTTTGCCTTTCAACACGTCGAGGTTCCTTCACGACAACGGGTCATGGTAACCAGATATTGTTTTTGAAGTTTTAAAATATAAGAACACAGCAAGATAAACTCAGAACTTTAAAGAATTGGGAATCTAGCAAAAACAAACTCCAATAAACCCAGAATTTTCAGCAAAAAATAAACTCCAATAAACCCCGAATTTTCAGCAAAAAATAAACTCAGAAAAAACACCGCCTGAATTTCACGAGAAATAAACTAAAAAATCGCAGAATCCTTTGTATAACTCATGCTGCGTTAAAAGCTATACAGGCTTGATCATGCCAACAAAGATCAGGAAACAACACGGAATGTGCCCCAAAACCACACATGGAGTGTGATTTGTGCTAGATGTTTTATCTTTTTATTGGAGAGTTTTGGGAAAGGGGGCCTCAAAGTTTGGGGGCCCCTAAGAAATGGGGGCTCGCCACTGCGGATGCACCGGACCATAACTTTGTTTTGAGATTTTGGTTGGAGTTTGCCCTTAACGCGAAATTCGAGAAATAATGTGGGGCCCCTTTTTGCTTGGGGCCGGATTGTGTCGGCCAACACGGCGGCGCCCCTTCCGCTTGCTTCAGAACACAATCGTTGTGGTAGCTGCGGCATTAGCCACATTCGACGACAGTGAATGGTGCAGCCGGCTTTCGCTTAGCTTTACCTTGCTGAAATCACAAAGAATGAGCTGAGGGCTCACCCGATTTTTAAGGTTGTCGTCAGATTCCGGCCCTTCCTAAGCCTAAAGGGACGCGGTAACCGTTGACATGGCAATGTCCCGCTACTCCGAGGGGATTTTCTTGGCTCGATCAGGCGAGCGTTCGTGGCACGCAATATTTGTACCTATTTTAGATTGTCTTTTTTTTAGCCGGGTTGATTTGGTGCAAGCTTGTGCACAATATTTAAAAAAAGTATTTAATTTAAGTTACTGAGAGCCAGGTTGAAAAATAACTGAGTAGAGTACTAAATAGTACTCAAATCTTGGAAGTATCCGAGTAGAGTACTAAATACTAAAAAAAATAACTAATTATTTTCAAGATACTCTTAAGTTGCAATTTATTCCTCAATTTACTGCTAAACATTGAAACTCAGTACAAAAAAAAAAAAAAAACGCTTAATAAAACGCTTTATTAACTCACAGAAACAGCTGTTTTTCGAGATTTGCGTCCAAATACTGGACCGTTTTTTTCTTTTTAACATGTGTTAGCCAACGTCATGCAGGTGCTCTACGGATGCACTCAAAGGTATGAAGGCAATGCTTGCATTGCACCTGGAGGGTCTTCTCTGCTCACAAACACATTCAAACATTTCCAGTAATTGTTGCCATGGCAAAATGAAAGCCGTTCCCTGGCTCACGCTCCACTGTGCCCAGGTTCGACCCTTGTAATGCCAAACTCGTGTATGAAACCCATTCAACAAATGAGACAAAATCAAATAAAAACATTTCCTAGGTACGTTGGGCATAGTTCATGTAAAGTTAGACACTAATTTTGTGTAGTTTTGTTGTTCCTTCTATCTGGGAAAGACGGGCGTTTGTCGAGCACCAATGCTATTCGGGTTTGCTCGTCCACACAGGGTTCATGTTGTGTCTGTCTGGTTGTTATTACAGACAGTGCACCGCACCAGGTGAGAAATTTGAGTACAGGGCACGTCTACTCCATCACGTCCACCCTCTGGATGCGTGCATGTTTGCACGCACGTCATGTGTGACGTTTGGACGGGAAAGGAAGATCAATCGAACGTCTACAAATTGAGCAGTAACTTGTGAGTAACTTAGAAAGTGAGTACATGTTACTTGAAAAAAGTATTTAAGTTGTGGAGTACTAAATGCTCGTCTTAAAAAGTATTCGTAAAATACCACGTTATTCACAAAAGTATTTATGATATGGTAACTTGAGTAGAGTATTTAAGTTTCGTACAAGTCTGATTTGGTGTTACCGTAATCATTATTTCTAAAAAAAAAGAAAAATCTTGCTAAGCGCGTATGGTTTAAGTTTTTTAATATTTTTGTCTTATGAATATCATGCCTGTTTGCTGCATTTGCGCCGCAAAGGGAATGCAAGCGCGTGCGCGGCATTGCGAAAACTTTATTTTACAAGTCGGTGGCACCGACTTTGCCGCATTTGGGTCCCCCAAACGTTGACGCCCCCTATTCTAAAACTCTCTAATATCTATTTCTCGTTTACTTTTTTTTGCTCATTTATTTTTTTTTTATTTTAAAAATTTAAATATTTATTGTTTCATATTATTGGTTTATTTTAATTGTATTTATTATTTTATTATTTCCATTGAAAAACCTGCCACTCTCGCCAACAGGTGTGCAACCAAATAGAATAAATAACCCTTCCAGACGAGCAGCACCAGTGGCTCAGTGGCTACAGCACCCGACTGCCGCCACACCGGCCCCAGGTTCGAGCCCTTCCGGGTCTCGAACTTTGTACATAACCTTATCGTCTCCCACGCTCCCGTCGTGCAACTCGATTGCGACAGTTTTCTCGTAGAAAACGACTCGTAAAAGGGATCCTGCGTTAAAAGGCGGTGTATCCAGCACAGGCTAGTGCCTGTATAGTCCCTGGCAAAATGAGGATGGCAAGGAACTTCGAAAACACTTGAGTGTTTAGCAAGATGGACGCCTGCACGATCAACGCTGGAAGGCAACGTGCGTGTGCTGAAGAGTGGGCATTTAAAAGAAATGCCCCGAGGTCGGCGACTCTTACAGAAATTTTAACATGATCACATACCCATTTAGTACCCATTTAACCCCGAGGAACGGCGGAGCGCACTCGTTTCAAAAGGGGCCCATTTTCGTTTTAGGTTGCGCGCGATACATTTGATGGAACCCTCGAAAGATGACCCCCCCCCCCATTATTTTTGGCATGATTTGCTAGCTTCTTTCAAACACACCGAAAGATGGCCCACTTCTAGTAATTCCCGGGCCAATGGTGACCTCGGCCGAAATGGTGTTGGCTAGCTTTGGCGGGAGATGACGAACTTTGTTGACTGGGGTGAACAGTCGTCCACGCTTCGTCGCTCCACCCAATGTGATAAGAAGTTTGGCAGACCGCGGAGCACAAAAATATAATTTGATCAATTTTTCTTGATCGCACGCCGAAAGTTGGCCAACTCTCCATTTTCATTTGATTTGCTCTTGATTTTAGGTGGGCTACCTCTCGGGACATTATGGAACACCAAATCGTTCCACACAAAGTTTTTTTTTTTTTTTTGCGACTTTTAGAGGCACATTTAGCTGCCCTCACTCAATCGTTTGAAAATAAGGCAAAACATGTGCCGCCGCAACGTGATCAATACGTGCTTTATTAGACCCTTTTTGAAATTTCAAAATGATGCAAGAGGTTATGTGCGGCAGCCATTAGTTGGTCATGCACTACGAGCACGCATTGGACCCGAGCACTCCGTCAGCATTCAGAGCGTATTCTGATCGAAATGCATCCCACACGAGTACAGCGTCGGTGCTCGGCACAAACTCTGAGCCAATCGCGGCCTTCACGCCGGAAGCGACGAGACCTGCTAATGGCGGCTGAGGATAATCTATGCGTCATTTCAACCTCGCCGTTCGTAACCGAGTAAAATATTTTTTTGCCATCACTAAAGCGCCCACAACGTGTCATCGATCGGCATGTCTTCCGTCCAATCAAGTCCACACATCAAAGGTGGCCTTGAAGCGGCAACAAACGGCGCCACGGGAGCGGGCGTGTTGTGCGGTTGGGCGTAGAAGTCCCAACAAAAAGCACAAGCAAACGCGAGCATCCCTGTCGTCGCGGCATCCAATCTTCCGGCCGCCGAAGCTTCCGCGTACCGTCATACCGGAAGGCAACCTGCAGTGGAACGGGCGCCCGCCACGTACACCGGGATCGCGGTCGGCGACGACAAGACACGTCTACGACGTCGTCGAGAGGGAATCGAGGAACCGCTTTTAGGGGAGGCGGCCGTCATGTCGGTCCGGGACACGTTCCAGGTGCCGTGGTCGTCGCGGACAAACCCGTGACGCGCCCCCTCGAAGCGCGCCTTGCTCACCTGCCAGACTGGGTCGACCAGTAGCTTCTCGTGGTACTTGTCGCAGACGACCTGGTCATCGGACGTCAGCCTGCGTGGCCTCCCCTGGCTGTAGACCGGACTGCACTCCTCGGGCGGGACTACGTTGCGGGATACGAATGCGTCACGCCGGGCCGTTTCCAACTGGTGAGGGAGGAAGCGCGAATGAGGACGACGGACCGGCTCTTAGTCGCGGACCGTAAATCCGGGCTTGCTACGGTCAAATGTCGCTTCTGTGAGAAGTCGCTTCTACAAGAGGTCGCTTCAGCGAGAAGTCCGCACTGAACCAGCATTTTTGCTCTGCGTGAACATTAGGTAGCCTTGTTGATACGAGTGTACCCTGGCTTTTAACACTGAATGTGTTTGGGGGCTGGGATCTTCGAGGGAAGTGCGATGCTATGAAAAAAATGGCACAAAATGTTACGCAGACTTCAGGGAAAGATCCATAAGAACACTTTTAAGAAAAAAAGACAGCTATAAACCGAGACAAAGGAAAGCAATTCTGAACTTGCCCCAACAAGAATACTCAAGATTCTGCACATGACAAATTTATCCATAGAATTGTCGTAAACCAAGCATATAAGAGTTGAACATGACATAAACCCTGAAACTGCAGGTAAGCATGACAAACACTAAAATGTCTCCGGTTCTTTATGGGCTTGTGTCGTTTTTACCTGCGATCTCGGGGTTTATGTCATGTTCAATTTAAACCATCTCGTTGGAGCACTTACATTCACCTCATATAAGAGTTTTTAAACTTATTTGAAGTACCTTACTGTACCAATCAACAACCCCAGGAGAAAATCACATCGGCTGGAGCTGGGTTGTAAAAATGTTCCCAGCTGGATCCAGCTGGGACCATTTCCAAAATACAGCTGCAGTTGAACTAATCTTCACTCGAGATTGTTAAGACCTGGTCTGGGCACAGGCTTCGCATTTATACTTTTACGAGGTGGGCCTAGTATTGCCCCCAGTGCACTAAGTTCTTGGAAAACTGTTTTCAGTGGAGTTTCTTCCATTTTTATTGGCATTTCTTCCCCCTCTCAAACCGACACACTTGTACACACATCCATACGCACACAGGCATGTGAAAACTGCTCCTACGTATGAGTGCATTGAAAGAGTGTATGCACACAACTTGGGTAAAGATATCTCCCCTCCCCCACCCCCCTTTTGTTTAGTGTTTGTGTGTAAGTTTATATAGTTAAAACCCAATCTAACAAAGTCACCGGGAACTGCGAATTATTTTTTAAATCGAGAACTTCGTAAAATCGGGACTGTCATTTTACAAGCAGTTGAGTCCATAAATTTAATGTCTAAAGGGAGGCGCATCCCAGCGGCTACTGTGACATCGTAATTTCAGCGCCCGCGGCGCTCGCCTGCCGATAATTTAGCAATGCGCTAAAAGTCCGCGGTGAAAATAATAACAATAAAATGCTAGGGGTTCTGGGGGAAACAAATTTATTTCCTGACAAAAAAGGATTTTCGCCTGCGTGCGCTTCGTTAGCGTTGAGCGGAAACAGTTGTCATAGCACGCAAGAGCGTTCAACACGTCCTCGGTTCCTTCGTGAGCCCCAGCAAAGCGCCTGAGCAAGTCAAGAGCGTCCATCACCTGGCCTGGAGCGGGCACGGGAGCTTCAGCAGTTTCTGGGTCATCAGCATCTTCTGACACCTCTTGTGTGCCGGAAACCAGCTGTACGATTACTTCATTGTTCAAAACCTCCGTAGTGTTGGTGTCTGCATCTGCGTCGGCGCTCAGATAGTCGTGGAAGCTCAGATCTGCTGCCACCTCGTTAAGCCGGCAAAGCTGTTCCCAGGAATTGGGTGGGATTTCTTCTTCTTGCTCGTGTTGAGCGCTCACAGAACTCGACACAGCCTCAGCAGGGGACGCTACGAAGCCAGCGTGCTTGAAGCAGCTGACGATGACTGAGGTACTGGTGACTCTCCACGCTGCCGCCACCATCTCGATCACCATGAAAATGTCAATCTTAGTGTCCGTTTCAGCTCCAGGTTCAACAACGACTTGTTGATCACTCAACGCTTGTACGCGCACTTGACACTGGCGATTCCTTGGTCGAGGCGCTGAAGGACGGAGGTGGCATTTCGGGGGAAGTAGCGCAGCTGCACATTCTGCAAATGAAGCTCTGGGATGAGATGCGCCATTCAGTTGTCTAACAAGAGACACACTTTCCTGTTCTGACGGCGCATGTCGTCGCCGAGCTTTTCTAGCCACTTAGAAAAGATAGCGCGACTCATCCAAGCTTTCTAGTTCAGGGTGTACTTTGCAGACAAGTTTCTTTGGCCCTTTGAAGCATCGGGGCTTCTCACTCTTCCCGATGATCAGCACATCGTGCTTGTTGCTTCCATCCACGTTTACGCACAGCAAGAGCGTTAGCCTTTGCTTGCTTTGCTTGTCGCCGCGGCAAGGCTCTCCTTTCCGAGCAGTCGTCTTCCTTGGCAACATCTGATAAAACAGTCCGCTTTCGTCCGTGTTGTAGATATCCTCGGGGGCATAGCTCCCCAGGATGTCAGGCACGCTCTCCGACAACCAGTCTGCAGCTCCAAGCTCCCCAGCAGACACGCGAAACACAGCGCTTTTTTCTGTACCACTTCCCCGCTGAGCGGAACGTTCTCGCTTCCTCCAACTTTTCGTACGGGGCGATTTTGAGGTGCTTTTTCTTCGACGCAATTCCAGACGAAGTGGCATGGATGATGCCTTCAGGACTCTGGAAAGCGTGCTGGCCGGGATGCCATTGTCTGCGGCCACGTCACACTTTTTACGTCCGCTCGAGACAGCACGAATTATTTCCGCTTTTTTGTCTAGGGTGAGGACCCTCCTCTCCTCCTTTGGGGGCTCCATTTTTTCGCAACGCAGATCAGATAAACAGGGAAACAGACCACGTCCGCAAAGCGAGTAGAAAACAGAAACAAAGAACAAAGAGCCCAGTGAATGCGCAGGCGCCGGGAGAGGCCGAGGCGTGGAGACCCTGAATGCCACCTGTTGCACGAGACATGAAGCAAGCGCCACCACCACTGCTGGCGCCATCTAGTATCACTGATTGAAAACTGGGACTGCTGAGTTTATCTCGTAGAGCTCTGTAAGAACAAAACCAGATGCCTCATTTTTTTTTTTTTTTTTTTTCTAACGTGGCACAATAATTTTTGTGGCGTTGTGACGAAACATATTTGAAATTGCTCCTTTTTTAAATGTATCTTTTTCTCAAAATACTTCGTCAAATCAGGAATGGCACTGAATCTATTTTGTTAGTTCAAGTTCATAAAAGCATTGAGCCGTATAGGCACTTACGGGGGAATCTGAATTTGTTCGTTAGATCGGGAAATTGGTAAGATCAGGTTTCGTTCGAGTTTTGACTGTATAGCTTGGAGTTAGTCTGCCTCAACAGGCGATTTGTCTCTCAGCTGTAGATGAGCAATTTAGCCAGTGCAGTACGACCGCTAGCCTGGGATCTGTAAAGGGACACTAACACCCCCCAAAATTGATTTCTTTATTTTTTTGCCAGGCAATCCATTATGGTGTCAGAAAACTACCAGTCAATATTTTGCTCCAGCGTCACATATATTTTTAATAAAGTCAAAAAACGCAACTGCTCGAAACTGAAACCATAAGTCAACTGAGAGGAAGAAGAAATATAAAGGTGAAAACCATAAAAAGTCACGTGGCTGTGCAACTTTTTTTTTCTTCCAAACAATTTGCGGTTTTTTAGAAGCCACAAAAAATCGAAATCACATGTTTCTTTCTATTTTTAATATTGAGTGTGTGCCTTCGATGACCCATGACTTTGATTATCTTTGGTGGTTGTGTCTAAACCACAGAAAACGGCACGTGACCACGGAGAAGAGAGTGAGAGCAACTCAAACCGGCCAGTTCTAGATCGGCGGTTTCAGGGCAAAAAGAAAAAGAATTTCCAGTCACAAATTGTGTTCTCAGGATGGTTGGCGAGCATCAATACACTGTCAGTGTCCCTTTAACGTGCACCACGTGGTAGTGATGCACGACGGCATGCCGGTACGATGCTCATCCGTATCAAAATGGGCAGGGGTGGGGATTGAACCCAGAATCCCTCAAATTCTCCACGTTTTTTTGTTTGTTTGTTTTGGCTCGTGTTGCAAACGCGGCACGCAAATTGTGTGGCCCAATTGAGCGGTACCCCTTTCCGGGAAATCCCATAGGGCCTTTTGGCTACCCCACGTTGCACTGCATGGCGGCACAAGAAAATCGTGGAGGCCGTTGCGACGGACACTCATGCTGGCTCTTATGCTCCGTACGTCCTGGAAGTGGTGCAATCCCTCTCTCTTGCCAATGCAAGTGCAGAACACAAGAAAAACAATGGATGTATAACAAAGTCAATGGGCACCCTATTTTATTATTGTTGAACCTTCTTTGCATTCAAAAATTACACTACACTAACACAAACGCCCTATTCTATTTGCGGGTGCTACCCCACATACCGTTCGTCGGATTGCCGTAATGCCTCGAGGTGACGGTGGGGGCACCGCATACTTCCCGAACGGTATATTTGCAGAGGTATCAAAGACGTGGCCTGGGACTCTCAAGGACATGGCCCGCAAGTGTCCCGTGGCTGTGAGTTACCATTTCTACGCCCCGAGCACTGCACGCACCTTGAAGAGTTGCCTCTCGTCGTCCATCTATTTCCACTGGAAACGTAGCTCTGCTCTCAACGCCTTAACATATTTGACACTAATCTGTTTTTTGTTTTTTTCAGATCAAGGATTGTTTCGTCTTGCATACTGTTAAGACAATGTTTTTCTTATAATTTCGCTATAAAAATCGTCAAGAAATCAAAAACTACCACATTGGAAAACTTTTTTCTAGACATATCCAACTTGCGTGCTTGGTTTCTAGTTTTACTGAAAAATTCCAGCACGTTGGCAGGATGGTGATATTTTAAATCTTGTAATCACACTAGGTACAAACCCAAAGTAGTTGTATGAACAAATCAAAGCTAAAGACTGCACTGTCAAAAAAAAAACTACAGTAAAACCTCGTTAATTCAACGCCCGCTAATTCGGAAATTCAGATAATTTGAACTGCCGATCTGGTCCCGTCAAACATGTGTATTAGTCAATGGCACCAAATGCTCATTAATTCGGAGGCAGTCGGGTGCGCTACGGTTAATTCGGATGGCAGGTGGCGCAAGCTACCGCCCGTTCTAAAGGGTATGACCGCTATCCATCCGAGGCGCACACGTGTTGTTCTCTTTCTCTCTCTCTCTCACACTCTCTCTCTCTCTCTCGGGTTTTTCCATCTCTTTCGGTTTTTTGTGTTTCGCGCCGCGCCAGTTTTGCTCTGGAATACCGCGCATTCAACGCACTGGTTCGCACGCTCCTGGCCAACGCCTCCTGGCATGTCGTCACCATCTGCAGCAACTTCCATGGCAGCACCGCTAGCGAAGCGGCTGAAGTACAAGGCCAAAGATTTAGCTACGAAAGTGGAAATACTGAGGGCCTTGAAAGACAGCGTCTCTCGACGACAAGTGATGGAAACGTACGACGTCAAAAGAAGCACTTTGGCCACGTACGTGAAAAATGAGGCCGAGATCCTACGGGCTTTCGAGAGCGAGCAGCTCAACGTGAAAAGAAAGCGGCTGCGGAAGGCGGCGCACCCGAAACTAGAAGAGGCCTTGCTGCGGTGGATCGTCAGCGCACGGGACGCGCAGTTGCCTTTGAGTGGTCCTCTGATCTGCGCGCAAGCAGAGAAGTATGCAGTGAAGATGAAGATTGTTTCATTCAAAGCATCGGAAGGCTGGTTTGCTCGCTTCAAAGACAGACATGGACTGGTCTTCAGACACGTGTGCGGAGAGAAAGGTGCCGTCGACGGCGATGTAGTCGATGACTGGAAAAATGTCAAGCTTCGCGAGCACCTCGCTGCATATGAGCCGAACGACATCTTCAACGCAGACTAGACAGCATTGTTTTACAAAGCTTAACCAGACAAAACCATCGCACTGAAAGGAGACCCCTGCACAGGCGGCAAGAGAAGTAAAGAAAGGATCACAGTTCTCCTCGGAGCAAACATGACTGGTACGGAGCGCTTGCCACTTCTTGTGATTGGAAAGGCGAAGAAGCCGAGATGTTTCAAAAATCTCAAACAACTTCCCGTGGACTACCAAGCAAACCGGAAGGCCTGGATGACGTCTGAAATTTTTCGAGCTTGGCTGCACCAGCTAGACCGACGCTTCCGCGCTAGGAAGTGCAAGGTGTTGATGGTCGTCGATAATTCCAGCGCCCACCCCAACGTGTCGGGACTGCAGTGCATTCAGGTCGTGTTTTTGCCTCCGAACACTACTGCTGCCCTTCAACCCATGGATCAAGGGATCATTCAGTACGTGAAAAGCAGATACAGGAAGCACGTATTGGAGCGAATGTTGCTGTGCATCGAAACTGCGAAGGAATACGAAGTTTCGCTCCTCAGCGCGATCCACATTTTGCCGTACGTTTGGAACAACACACCCGCTGAGGTTATCGCAAACTGTTTTAAGCACAGCGGCTTTGTCTGGTCCGAAGCTTGTCAGGAGGTGGAGACCCCAGACGTCGCTGAAGATGATGACGGCCGTTTCGGCGGTGTCCTTCCTGCCCAAGTGCAACTTGCCGACTACCTTGCGATTGATGACGGTGTTGTTGTGGCCGGTCAGCCGAGTGACGATGAGATCGTCAGAGATGCCCTATGTGACGACGGGCACGCTTCGGACGAGGATGAAGACTGTCCGTGTGAGGAGCCGCCGCCGCGTCGCACTGTGCGAGAGGCCGCGGAGGTTCTTGCTGAGCTCGAAGGATTTTCCTACTACAATACCCCCGACAGTACGAGCGCGCTGGAGCACCTGACCGCGCTAAGGAAACTTGTCGTCTCAGCCCAAAGGTCGTCGAGAAAGCAGGCGGCAATTACAGATTTCTTCCAAAAATAAAGGTATTTCACAGAGAAACGTTTTTGCACAGTTTTCTTTGTCCATTCAATATTTCGACTTTCGGATAATTCGGATATTTTTGCCGGTCCCATGAGATCCGAATCAACGAGGTTTTACTGTATTTTTCGAAAAGCGAATACCACGAGGTCCCTTCTTCAGGAAATTTCTGGGTGTTGCTGAAACACTCGGCTTCTTTGCAACGTGAAACACCGTCGCTGTTTTTTTTAAATATCTTTTTGTCCTAAGGCCCTCATGCTCGTGTGAGTTTGACACCCCTGGTCTCTTAGAAACACTCCAACCTAAGCACACTAGTGTTACCCCACCGTGAGTGGGTGCAATGCAGTCGATTGCACTCGTACGCAAATGTGAGAACCAGCCTGGAGGCTTTGGGCAGGCCTCAAGGGACCGGCTCACCTTTAGGATGTAGACCCAATGCCAGACGAAGCTGAGGATGAAGAAACAGAGGAGAGAGGCCCCGACGGCCTTCCACGACGCGCCGCGCAGCCTGACCAGGGCCAGGATGGCCAGCCCAACCAGGGCCAGGACAGCCAGCGCAGCCAGGGCCAGGACAGCCAGCGCGGCCAGGGCCAGGACAGCCAGCGCGGCCAGTCCTGGGATGGCCCAGGCCGGCTGGGCGGGCCCCACCAGCGAGGCCCAGCAGCGCGCCAGGCGCCCCAGAAGGGTGTCGGCGACCGAGCCAGCCGGCAGGTCGAAGGGGGTCACAATGGAGCTCGTTTTCCGCTCGATGGAAATTTCACGCCAGTTCGTTGTCTTCGCCGGTACCTTGAGCGTTTCCCAGCGATGCGGAGCGTTCAACATGAAAAAAAAAAAAACGTACGATGGCATCCTTCGTACACTCATTACTTCTATAACACCGAGCCGCCTCGTATACTTTTGTTTTTCTTTTAAAGTACTAATTCCTTTCTCTGCATTACGGATGTTACGACGCTAAGTCTGTCTGCACCTTCGAATTTGAACTTGGGCTCAGATCAGGAACGAACCAGTTTAAATCAGGAGAATATAATTAACACTGTAGCAAAGTAAATACATCATATTGATCGTAAGTATGATTTAACACATTCCTTCTGAACACATATTGTGCACAACGAATGCAATAGCGAGTCAGCGTGCAAAACGCCGCCACATTACGCTACCATAACATCTAAGCGAGTTTTTCATAGCCCCGAGCACGGAAGAGAAAACAGTTAATTCATTCACAAAAACGAAGCAAATTTATTTAAAGCCCGTACACTCCGTACGTTCAGTCTGCCTAAGGTTATCAATAGACTCGACCATGTCATTTGTCGAAACAGATAAAAGACGTCGGCGAAAATTATTAGACTGAATAAGTGAATCTAACGCACGTATTTTACCAACCGACGGTCGCGCGCCTTCAATGCCATTTCCAAATGCCACTGCGCACCTTGGACACACTTTGGGGAGCAACACATATTTACATCACCGCCCGAGGTCTTTATCGAACATGTAGTGCTGACAAAAATAAAATGCTAGCCTAACTCTCAATCGCTCACGGCAAAGTATGATTTCGAAAAGGCGGTACTGTACGTCACTTGAGATAAAAACCCAAGCTATAGAAACGAGCGTCGTAAAAAAGGGGACCGACATTTTTATTCCTACCTCCGAACAGAAACGAGCGCCACCCACTGCATCACACTGCGCAGAGGCCGGACTCGGCCACCGCGCATATTATCACTGACGTCGGATGCAATGCACACTGAACTGACTGACCACAGACATACCAAGCGCGCACGAGGGGAGAACACGGCACATTTTGGGGATTTATTTCACGCAGCGGAGAACGCGGGCCTTTTCACACTTCAATACTGGCGCCATCTAGAAGTCGCGCGTTTAACCATTTCACGAGCCGCGCGCCATCTGGTGTCTGAAACGGACGAAAAAATAGAGGTACCGCGCCCTCTTAACCGGATATGGTTAGGTGCCAGCCATATAACACATTCTGCATAAAAAAATATCCACGTTCCACCTCCAGGAGACCGGCTTCTGGCCTGGTTTGGACCAACCTTTACGATGAGAGACCACACCCATACACTGGCTCTATCTATGCGGTGGTCCTGGAATCTTCCAGCCCGCATATAACTAGACTAAAGGTCGTGTAGTATCTACGAGATCAAATCTATGTGCCACGTACGAGAATTGGTCGTTCGTAACATTTTCAGAATATTTCAAGGACACGGCGAAAGAATAATGTCTAAATAATACAGGCTGTCCCAGAAAAACATTTACGTGGTTTTTCACCACATTCTTAAACTATGCATCGCCAAACGCTCATTCTCCGCCCATAAGTAGTGCTAGCGGTCCGAACCAAATGCCAAAGTTCCAGAGCTAACCGTTACCTCATTCAGAAGTTACAGGTGATTTTCTGAAAATTTTAACGGGAGAATGGGACCCCATCTCGCCCGTTTCCGGAAACTGGCACGAATCAGCTTTGTGTATTCGAGAGCTCTGTCGCCTGCCATTCTCCCATTAAAAACTCCAGAAAATCACAGCAAAAATTAAAAAAAAAAAAAGATTTGAAATTACCGATTTTTTTATGTGCCCTATAAATCTAATATGCAGTACAAAGGCCAAAAACAAACACCATCAAATTTATTTCATAAGAAATGTTTGAACACAGAGCAAAGGAAAAATGGACTAAAGTCCAGCTTCACTTCATTACTGCAGACAGTTCCCATCACCTTGCACATCGACGTTCAGGCCGGGCGTAGCAGTACCGCAGACAGTTCACATCACCTTGCACGCAAAGTGAACGCAAAACGTGGAGGGGCCGGAGAGGGACTTTTTGTGTCGATTCTAGTCCAATGCTGACACGCAGACACAATGCCCTTATCGAAATCGGAGTCCTCCGAGCTAAAATCCAATAACTCAGTTGCATCGCTCTCGCTGTCCGATGAAAGATTCCTTTCCTCATCTTCCGAATCTGAAGAGACGTCACAATATCTTCGTTTCTGCCCCAATTTTGAGGCAAGATCGTCACTATAAACGCAGCGACCAGATGTTGATGCCGCCATTTTTAAATCCCCTGTTGCCTCCGCTGGAACAATTTTCTGCCAAATTCAGAGATCTACCACGTTTTTATTTTCCGTGAAGCACCCTCTATTCACAGCGAAGCTAACTACAGGGTGAAACAAGGAGACGGCAGGCTCTTTAAATCGACCGAAAAATTTGGTTTCTTAACCTATCGCGCTACGACTTTGTGCAGTGTTGCCCATAGATGGTGCATTTTTTTTGTAAAATTTGCAAAGAACGAACTTACCTGAGGAAAAAGTAAAGAAAGAAAAAGGCTTAGCTCCTATGGAAACGCAGCGACGTCACCGGTCTGCAAACAACACGGCGCCGTTTCGCACAGAAGACAAGAGATGGTGCAAGCGGTCGCGACGCCAACTGCCGCCAACGAACGAGCAGACGACGCCGAAAGCCGGCGCTTTTAGCAGACAAGGAACTGCAGTTCCTTGTTGTCACCGCGCTTGTTTTTGTTTCTGCGACTGTCGCCACCTGCGGAACGTGCGCCGCTTTTGAGTCGAAAAGTTTGTCTGCTAAAGAGGCCGGCTCTCGGCGCCCGTATGCTCGTTCCACTGATCTCAATGACAATTGCTGGATCGCGTTTGACCAGCACCGCCTATGGACGGGAATGCGGCCACGGTCGGCCATCTTTTTGGTAGAGTTATATCATCTCTAGCCATCATAGTAATATGGCGGACAGCGCAATGGCGGCAGGCTGCCATAAAATAGCCGTAGATCTAGTACACTGTACCGTGGGTGATATTTCATGCTTGATTGAAGTTGTTCAACGAAGCAGATTCTTGAAACCCAGCGTGAACGGTAGCCTCGTCTTTGAGGACCCGGTGAAAGTTCTACAAAAGTGCAGCACCGGGGGAAAGCAGCGCAGCTCGCATCAAAAGCAGACTACGTACCGGCGTCTGCTTTCAATGCTTTTTTTCAATGCGACTTTCGATGCGTGCTGTGCTCCTTTTCCCCGGTGCTGCGCGATTTCGTGTAACTTTCACCGGGTCCTCAAAGACCGGGTTACCGTTCACGCCGGGTTTTAAAAACATGTTTCGTCAAACAATTTCAATCAATCACGGAATATCACCCAGGCTATTTTGATGGCAGCCTGCCACCACAACTGCCAAAACGCCGTCTGCCATGGATGGATGATGGTGGCTGCCAGTGGCTTCAGCAGCTGTATCTTGGCTAGAGGTGATATAACTCTACCAAAAAGATGGCCGCCAGTGACCGCATTCGCGGAGCGGGCAAACGCGATCCAGCAATTGTCATTGAGATCAGTGGCTCGTTCGCTGGCGCCGTTGGCGCAGAGCCTGCGTTGGCAGCGTTCGTTGCGCCATCTCTTGTCTCCGGTGCGAAACGGCGCCGTGTTGTTTGCAGACCGGTGGCGTCGCTGAGTTTCCATAGGAGCTAAGCCTTTTTCTTTCTTTACTTTTTCCTCAGGTAAGTTCGTTCTTTGCAAATTTTACAAAAAAAAAAAATGCACCATCTGTGGGCAACGCTGCACAAAGTCGTAGCGCGATAGGTTAAGAAACCGAATTTTCCGGTCGATTTAAAGAGCCTGCCGTCTCCTTGTTTCACCCTGTAGAAACACGTGGACGAGCCCAGGTCGTCCATGCTAGGGAAAGGGTTAAATAAAATAATGGTTAGTTCTGAGACTGGTAACTGGTTCGGACCACTAGTGCTACATTTGGGCGGAGAATTAGCGTTCGGCGATGCATAGTTTATTTTTGCGGCGAAAAAAACCTTGCACTTTTCTTTTGTTAGTCACCCTATATTTGCATACTGGAAGCGAGAATGTCAGTGCATTCTCGCAACATAGGCAGTCACGGGCCAGTTGCAACGTAGCCGACCACACTCAAAGGAAAATGCATGAACTAGCCTTTCGTTGTTTAGATTAGGTTCAGCAAAGGGGACGCCATACCTAAACTCGCCACTCCCAGCACACGCCTGGAGAGAGCCTCCGTCAAGAAAAGCGACTTGAATAGTACGAAACGAGTTTCGAAACTCGTTTCTAAGCGAGAGCCTCGCTGTTGCGGAGAGACCGTTCTTTCAGCCTTCAAAACAACGACCGCCAAAAAACGCCCAACTCACATCTTTGGGAGAGAGCAGTATCTCCAGCTTCACGTTGGACGTCATCTCGCCGCGTCGGCCGCGTCTGTAGCGTGCGCTGTACATGCCTGTACACTGTGTACACTGGTGTACACTGTGGTGTACACCACGTTCAGCGCATGGTCGCATGGTCATGGCGGTCATGGTTTCGTAAAGGCCGCCGTTGGGTCGACGCAACGCCAACGCCGCGCAACGGTAAACGTTGCATCAACCCGTAACGTCATATTCGTTTTTTTTTTTTTCAACGCATGAGTTGCTAAGTTTTTACCTACTATTTTGGTAATAAACTATTTAAAGGGACACATAACTCTATGACTGACACCCCCAAAATTGTTTTTTTTCATATTTTGCCAGGCGATTTATTATGGTGTTATAAAATTTATGCGTCTACTGTGAGTTTTAACATAATATTATATTTATTATTAATCCTATAGTAATAAAAGCCACAATATCAGAATTAGTTTATTTACGACACCGTGAGTGGCCGTTTCGAATTCGCCAAGAAAGCAGACATGGACATCGCATCAGCCGTTGCATATCGAGTTTCTGAACTTCCCAGCGCGTGAAAGAAAAGGCCAAAAACAAAGGACAATCCCTCCGAAACAGCCCATTCATTTGAATAGAGTTACAAGATGACTATAATCGAGCGTAATGTTAACAAGATCGCCTTCTTCGGAGTCGCCTTGGTCCTGTTATCAACGGCGTTGTACGTCGCGTCGTCTGCCGGAGATGTTTTGAGCACGGATACTGGCTCGAATTTTGCGTCGCCGCCCGACCCCGCCGCTGTCGATGAAGAGGACACCTTCGACCACGACCACTTCGAGGACCCGAAAAAAATGCGAGTCATCCTGGGCGACACTTCGGGATGGGTCAACCCACACGACAAGATGGGCTCGCCTCAACGACGACAGAAAGCCAAGTGAGATACGACACTGCTACTTTAGGTTCAGTGATCGGCGATAAGTGTAGACGTACGCTACTTAATCCTACAAGCTGCGGCCGCTGCGGCCACTCGGAAGACCAGAAAACGTCCCTTTGAGGACTTTGTGGATTGAAGCCAAAGCTGCGAGCGCGAGGGTTTTAACTTTGTAAGGTGGTGCAAGGAGTCGAAGCTCGCGCGAGCCTCAACTTTTTCGTGCTCTTTTTACGTAGCTTATCTACAAAAAAATCGATTGTTTAAAAAAAAAAATTGTCGATGTTTACGATTTATATACTAGGGTGATTCAAGTCACCAGGCTCGATCTAAAATGGACCGTAAAAATCGACGCCTGCACGTAGCAATCTAAACTTCTCGTCAAAGGTGTAATTCACAGGTCGGTTTTTTCTTGTAAAATTACAAAGCGTAGCTCTCTCCCTGTAAAAAATAAGGCCAAGAAACTTGCCAGGGTCTACGGCGGGCAGCAACGCAGACGACAGGGGTCCAGTAGCGGGCTGTGTTTGGCGTTCGTATTGATAGATGGCGCTACCTCCTTATCGCGACGGCTCGCGACCACCGTGGTTTATTAAAATTAATATAATCTTTTTGAAATGTACCTCCGGTTAAAAAATAAATTCGAACAATAAAAGCAAAACTTAAAGTAAAAATATGCGTCTGCATAACGGCGGTGTTTTTGCTGCCAACGGATTTCGTCTGCGTGTCGCCTGCTATCTTTCGCTGGCCGGTCAGTGCACCTTCAGACGTAGAGCCTATACAGGAACTCTATTCAGACGCTGCTTCCGACGCCATCTATCAATACAAACGCCAAACACATTCCGCTACTGGACTTCGTCGTCTGGGTCGCCGCCCGCTGTAGACCCTGGCACGTTTCTTGGCCCTATTTTTTACTAAAAGAGAACTACGTTCTGTAATTTTACAAGAAAAAACCGACCTGTGAATTGCACCTTTGACGAAAAGTTTAAATGGCTGCGTGAAGGCGTCTATTTTTACGGTCCATTTTAGATCGAGCTTGGTGACTTGAACCACCCTATACTTACGACCGCGTCATATATGGAAGAGCCTGCTCCCACCTGTATTGTATTGTATTGTATTCTGCAGCGCAATCTCTGTGAAATGAGAGTCGAAGTTGGACACCCAAAAAAAATTTTAAAAAAGAAAAAAAAAGGAAAGAAAGAATTCGGCTGAAAGCCGAGTTTTAGCGCCGTCTAGTAAGAGGCGTTCTCAATGGGCGGCACCGCTGATCTCTATTGTAGTAGGCTGGATCGCAGATCGGGAGCCCGTCGGTGTTGCCACCGGCAGCCATTGCTTGGCACCAGGCAATACACACAAGTCCATGGGAGAAACACACAAAAGTAAGAATATTGTAGCATGCACGGTGTGCTACGACCCTTATGTCGGGTGTTTGGAGATTGAATCGGTATTTGTCAAACATTCGAACGCCGATTAAAATAATCAAACGGACCGGAGCACCTGCGGCTGAGCTGGCAAGCTTGCTCTTGTAGTGGAGTAAACAAAGGAACTTGCCACCAATGAGACCCTTGGGGAAGCCTAGAAGTTGATGAATGACAAAGAAGTTCCATCTCGACAGCGGCTTTCAGGGAGTGAGCGAATTCCGCGTAGCAAAGCCTTCGAGCTTGTCATCTGCTAAACCCAACTCAACGAAGCTGCCACTGACTCGCGGTAACTCTAGGTTACTCTCTCCTCATTGAACTGCGCTACATTTTTCGCCCAGCGGAGTCATTCTCGACCACAAAATGTTTATTTATAAGAATTGCGAAGGCTGTCACTTTTAATGTTTTGTACGCAAGCTATGTGACGGGCCTATTGAAAAGCAACCAAAACGTTTCAGTGCCGACAACACCTTAGAAACGGGGGAAACGGCACTTTTTCTCGTTTTTCCCATAGGGTCCCATGCATTTAGTGGTGTCAATTAATGGCCGCTGGTGGCGACACTCGGCCCCAGCTGCCGAGGCCGCGGTCCGCGATCCAGCCTACTGCAATAGAGATGAGTGGGCGGCACAAAAACTCTGTCCCCCTACAGCAAGGAACACATGAGCGGCACCACTGATCTCAGTGACAATAGACCCTTTCCGGAATTCAGTCTGGCCACTGTGATCACTATCATCATCATCTGAAAAGTGGCATATCTGCTATACTAATGGCGTCTTCTGTTTACTGGTGAAGGAAGAAGTTGAAGATGCTCCTAAGCAAATGATCCGAGGCCTACACATTCTAGACGTTAGCGCGACGTGAAGCAGGAATTGGATGCAAGAGCAGCGTAAGCGTTCATTTCTAACTCGGTCCCAGTCAATATGTTAGTAGCACACACTCGGCTTCAAAGCCCCTTCATGGAGAACCTATCAAGTCATCTATGTGGGTTGGCGCTTCGTTCTGACTGCTTGCATCTTTTTCGCCATCGACACTGAAAGAGATTGAAAAAGAACTGTACAGTGAAGGGAACATTCTCGTCTACCGTTGACTTGCGAAAGTGACGGTGCCCCATAAAATACTGCAGACCACAGGTTCATTGCCGCCATTAGTACGGTAAAAGTTAAACTGCCATTTGAGTCACCAGATGGCACTGAATTCCGGAAAGGGTCTATTGCTGGATCGCGCTTCCTGCTCCGGCAAGTGAAGCCACCGGACGGCCGTCTTGCTCGTAGACGATTTGCGGTTTTGCTAGCGTTACAGAGGCTGCGGCAGCGTGCTAAAGACACGTTTTCTACTCGTTCGTCGTCATATGTTGAAGATTTTTGAGACCCTGTGTAAATGTTGACACTTGCCATTGAGAACATGCAGAAAGTTTTTCGAAAGCGCAATGCAGCAGGAAAAAGTCCCGACAGAAATAAAGATTTTGTACTACTGATTTGATTGCCATAAGCGCCTAGTAAACAAAACAAAAAAAAACCTGCCGCTGATGCCGCCCCCTTCCCCTCGCTTCCCCCCCTCTTCCGTCGCCACTGGACACTGGATCAAGCTCGTTTCTGGACCGCAAGTGCCGCAAGTTACAAATACTGTACAGTAGTCAGAGTAAAACTAAAATGCTGCCCAGAAGTACATACGGCTTCACGCACATTGCACTCGCAAAACACATCCACTCTGCGCCGAAACGAATCTTGATCGGTATCAAAGCGTGCGAAGGCACAGAGATGCAGCACTTCGGCGTGCCAAGGAAGCTTTGATCAGGCCGCGAGACCAATGACACTTGCTTTCGACGAGTTGTGCCTTTACATACGGCTTCACGCACATTGCACGCGCAAAACACATGCACACGGCGTTGATTCTTGATCACTATCCAAGCATGCGAAGGCACAGAGATGCAGCACTTCGGCGTGCCAAGGAAGCTTTGATCAGGCCGCGAGACCAATGACACTTGCTTTCGACGAGTTGTGCCTTTACATACGGCTTCACGCACATTGCACGCGCAAAACACATACACACGGCGTCGATTCTTGATCACTATCCAAGCGTGCGAAGGCACAGAGATGCAGCACTTCGGCGTGCCAAGGAAGCTTTTATCTCGCCGCGAGACCGGCGAAACTTGCTTTTGATGAGTTGTACCTCTTTCGTGTGGCACTGCGCTATCTTAAAATTTTCCACGTGTTCAAAAGGGCAAGTCACAACGGTTTCACAGGGTCTTAAAAAACTTCTTCGGCGAATGACGACGGACGAGTAGAAAACATGTCTATAGCACACTGCCGCCAGCCTCTGCAATGCCAGCAAAACCGCAAATCGCCCATGAGCAAGATGGCCGTTCGGTGGCTTCACTCGCGCTGCAGCGAACAAGCGGGGAAGCGCGATCCAGCAACTGTCATACAAATCAGTGAGTGGCACAAATGGGTGCCGCACGGCAGTTTCCATGGCAACTTTCACGCATGCTGTGACGTGGCGGCTTGGTATAGGTCCACGTCACAGGGTCCTGGGCTGTTGTTATGGGAATAGGCGCGCAGCGCCCGTTTTTGCCACTTGTGTTTCCTGCTTACCTTGTCGGGTTCTTCTGTTATCCGTGGGTGCGTACCAGCTGATCGCGCTTTCTGGTTTTAGGCACGTTCACACCGTAGAATGTGTTTTCTATGTAAAGGATACTGAAAGAGTCCAGTCCAATTCGTTAATTAGTTTGCTTTTTTTTTTAGTTTGCGTAGCCAACATTAGATGGTATTGGCTATGCCCGCACTCCGTCAACACAACCTAAAACCGCGCGGAAAAAACGAAAAAAAAAAAAGAGTTCCAGGCCCTGTTGCGAGGCGCCGCTGAAGCTGGGCCCTCCTAAAGCCCCTCTATCTTGGGAAAAGTGGCGCCCTTCATTGTTGTGGAAATGCTCGAGACACGTGCCGCGCGCCACTTCTGGGAAGAACATGGCGTCTGAAATCTAGCTCAGTGCTGCGCCGTGCCGCCATGATCTTCCCAAGGGCTGCACGTTGCACGTGCCTTGTGCGTCGACGCACCTTGCGCTACTTTTGGAACATCAAGAACTTTAGGCCCTCCGGAAGGTGCGTGCTGGAATATTTCCAGATGGAGTGGTCGTAAGCATAGAGTTGGTCGTGATTTATACAGCCTTGATGGTGTTACGCCTCAACGGGTGACCTGTCTCTTAGCTGTAGATGAGAAATTTAGCCAGTGCGGTACAACCGCTACCCTGGGGTAGCGGTTGTACCGCACTGGCTAAATTCATCCAGATCGAAACGGGTGGGGGTGGGGATCAAACCCAGAAGGTTCTGCTGTGCAAGCTTTTGCTCCATGCTCGATCGTTTTAGGTGTCTTCACGCCAGTAAATGCCCCTACACCTTCCCAAGAAACACTCGACCTCAGGGGCAACAAACCGTTTTTGAGCGACATAATGAAAAACAATTAAAAAAAGTGAAAGCCGTTTACAACTCCCTGTAACGCCGAATTGGAGTGCAGCTCTTGAGGAGGAGGAGGGAAGGGTACTCAGGGGAAGGTATACCCCTCCTCCTCCTCCTCCTGCTCCTCCTCCTGCTCCCCCCCCCCCCCCCCCCCCCCGAGGTTCCGGGGGTCACGTGATCTCGGGGGGGGGGGGGGGGGGGGGGTCACGCGGTCACGTAGGTGATTGCGTGGAGCATTATGGGACATTTCCCATAATGCACCGCGCAGTTACGCTGATGCCGACGCCGCTCAAGCCGGAAACGGGCGCCTAAGAGCTGCGCTCTAAAAAGACGGGACACAGTAGAAGACGGACACTAGTGATGGACCGAATCTGCCGAACTTCAGATTCGGCAAAGTTCGGCAAAGATTCGGCAAAAATTCGGCAAATTTCGGCGCACGCGCGAGAACGCAATGGAGCCATAGATTGCAAATGGACGCCGTGCAGTCGTGCGGTTACCATCGTGCAGTGTAGTACAACCAGCGGTTACGGCGAGGTGTGAAGTAGGCAACGCGGTAACTGTGCATTTGTGAGCGAGTGGGGTTCTCTTCAATATTTTCTGCCTCAAGAATAGAAGATTGAGCAGTAATTTACGCAGTCCACCGCGCAAGTGACATGGTGCGGTGCATTCTGAAACATTGAAACATTGGCCGACAATTACTTTAAAGCACTCCTCTCAGTTATAACAATTCTGTTTTCAGCTCAGGAGTATAGTGTGTTCCAAAACAAAATAATATTGCCTTTTCTATTAGTGTTATTTCGAGATTTTCATGTATCTGCATAAAACTAAACACAGAACTATAACGCTCGACGTTGCACATCCGACATTCCTAACCCTCCCTTTCTTCCGAAACATTTGTGTGTCCTAACACCAGAAACTGGCATTTTAAAGGTTAAAAAAGAGATGTTGCGAATATGGGACGCGCACTTCCATGCAAAGCTGACGTCAGGTGACTCAAATCGAAAAACATGCATATTTACAATAATATTATTATCTCTTCTGGTGAAGGCTCTGCAACCGTTGCATTCGTTTTCGTGCACAAAACGGTGACTCACAATGAAAGCAAGAACGCAGTGTTATTGCCTTCATTTTAACAGTGTACACCAAGGAGGTTGACGTACACACACACATGCAGGCTTGCGCTGATGATGCCTCAAAACTGAAACTCTCGTAGCGTGATTCGTGACTGCGTGACTGCACCACGCTCGCTTCTACCCAACCTCGTTGTCACGCCACTTCTGCAAGGAGTCACTAAAATTGCCAGTAAACACACAAAAACGACACCGAGGCAATTATCTTGTAGAATATCACCTTATTTAGTAATAACCATGTCAATATGCATTACATGCTGCATTTAAGTTAAGAAAAAAGAAATATAAAACCTTGTTTCGCCAGAAAAAACGAAATATCAACGTTAAGTCTGATAACAATGTATTTTTGCCGAATCTTTGCCGAATCTTTGCCGAATCTTTAGAAAAGTTCGGCAAAAGTTTGGCTTTGCCGAATCCCGAGATTCGGCGCCGAACTTTCGATTCGGCTAAAGTTCGGCCTATCACCAACGGACACAGGACATACGCTACTAACAACCGAAGGTTTACTGGAACTTTCACGCCTTCCGTCTTCTACTGTTCGTTCCGTCTTTTTTGCGCTGTTTTTGATTATGTCGTTCAACCAGCCCAGGAAGCTATTCTGTTAAGTTTTAAGAGGCTAGACTCTCACCGGCGTCCCTGCTAACCCTAACCGAGTGGACTGTGATTTTGATAGGCGTAGTTTCAAACACAGCTGGCGGCTAAATTCTCGTCTTTTCCCGCTGTGTTTTGTGTTTCATGGTATATGTATTTTCCTAAGGACATTGAGAAAGCATTGTACCACATTTAAAAAGAAGCAAAAAAAAAATCTTTTAGCCTTTCCACTTTGGTGAAGAAGGAAGAGTAGCGAAGCTGTACTATGGTGGGACGACCTTAACTACTACCACATCTTAAACGACCTGAAGGACGACGTCTAGGACGACCTCAAGGAAGATGCCTAGAACGACCTCAGGGACGACGTCTAGGACGACCTCAAGGACGACGTTTAGGACGACCTGAAGGACGACTTCTAACACGACCTCAAAGACAACCTCTCGGACGACCTCAAGAAGACTTCTAGGATGACGCCTATAGAAATTCAGCCTTTCCACTGTGGTGAAAACCAGAGTGGAAAGGCCTGGAAATGTTGCCGCCATCTATGAACGACGCCGGCAACCACAGAACTGGCAAGCCGGTTGTCTGGTTGCCGCCGTCGCTCATAGCTGGCGGTAGCTGTCCAGAGTTTTGTGTCAAGATTTCTTTGGTGACGGACACGAAACTGGGGAAACTAGCCCTTAACAGCTCCGCTGTAAAAAAATCTGTAAACTATATTTGTTGGGTATGCGCACGACAGAACAAAGGCAACTAGAATGTTAGTTGTAGTTTTTTTTTTTTATGATATGTTTTGACGGCGCCGCTTGATTAGCCGCATGACAAAACAACAAACCGCTTAGCTGTTGAAAATAATTTACAATACAGAAGATAGCCGAAAGGCATGCATTTTTCATGCTCACAAATAACGTGTTTACTAATGGACAGGACACGGACATACAATTTAGCGAGTGTCAACATTCAAACAATACATTGTATGTACCACATGATGCAGCATTATCTGAAAATAATTTATTTGAGAAAGATCTAAAATAACAGTCACTGTCAACGACAGTCACATTTTGACGATCAGGCGGAATCCAAGATGACTTCGTTTTGGGGCACGTTTTGGGGAGAGCTTACTTTTTTCACACCAGCACCAAGGCAAAGAAACGGGCGTGACTGACTCCAACCCAAACAACTATTTTAGATGCGGAGCATCTCTTGCTCGGGTCTATGTCCCGCGTCCGCGATGTAGTCGGCACTCGAACTACGCACGCGCAACTCTCCTCCTTCCCTCTCTCCAACAGCTGCGCGTTACTCTCTCCGCTCTCTCTCTCTACCAGCTGCGTGCACTGCGCGTGCGTTGGCTTCTCCTCACACCGCGCGCGCACGCGCAACTCTCCTCCTCTTGTCTCCTCTCCTTCAAGTGTGAAAAAAATAAAATAAACGGCGAGCGCCGAGCGTTCCAACTTTCTCTGCCGCGAGCCGCGACGAAGGCTCGCGTAGGGGGTAACGCTAGGGCAGTCGGTGGCGCCATCTCTCGACGTCAGCACGCAACTGACTCTTTCCTCGAAACCAACACGATGCTCCGCATCACCCCATGGTTCCCCTCGGGAAGATGGTGTAATTTTTTGGCTAGGACTAAGAAGGACTCTATGTGGATTATCTCTGCGATGGGGGAGAACAGTTGTCATTGTTCGCAAAATAACGCTGATGGCCATTCCGTGTCCCTCCCCTGCTTCGTTCCCCGTGAATGTCGAGCAGAAACGCTTGAATGGCAGGCACTTACTAGCCCTATTTCTCACAGTGGAAGATAACGCAGAAAGGGTATGCAGCATGCATCAGAAAAATTAAGTGGAAACTTTCAAGAGGGGCCAGAAAACGTTGAATGCAAAACCGCAAAACGTAGGTAGAGAATCGCACTGAGCGGGTTTCCACAGTCCAAGAGAGTGGCAGAAAATTTCTAGCTGATGGGGGCACGAGAGTCGCATCAGCCGCATCAGCATCGGCAACATGGCGGCGGCTTAGGAGCGTTTTTTTGGAAAGGTGTATACGGTGAGCAAATCAAGCAAAATGTGTCCGTTCGCACATTAGGGCGAAGGTACGAAAGCGAGGAGTCTTTCCGCACGTCGGATAGGAGGCGCACAAAGGTGGGAGGCAGTGATCACATGTATGTTACCAAGCTCTGCCCTAGCAGACGCCGTTCTCTTTGGTGAATAGGAACACAACATATCGGCTGTGAGTTTTTCGTTCGTTGTAGCCAATGTTACTAGAATACTCAGTTGGAAAACTGTCATAGGAGCCTGCTTTGAAAAAGTGTCTCCGATATATACTCGAGAGCCGAACTAATAGCGATCTCAATGCCGCCATTTCTCCCACAGCGGCCGCTCCGGGAACTGCATGGCTGCACGTATTGGTTCAGGATGAGTCGCGCAAGGGCTGGTGGCGCCATCTCGCAGGGCCATCTTGCAGTAGCTATATGAAGCACCTTTCATGTTTTGACTCGTTGCTAAAGGGTGGCGCTGCTATATTTAGTTTGGTCTCAGTGGATGCTAGCGGTCCAGGTTTCAAGGGTGAGTTTTCCGACTGAGTGTTTTGGTAGCGTTGGTTGTAACACATCCGGTAGGTGCCAGCCAACGTTACCACGATGGATGGACGGATGGATGTTAATCGCTGTACTCTTTGTAACTGGCGGTAGCTTGTGCCACCTCGCCTAAGTCTAAAAAGACAAGCATGATTCCTCCCGCCCTTTTAAGCCAATTTTCTCCCCCTAACTATCACCAGGCAGTGTGGGATATCACCAGAATGACTTTTGGGGGATCGGGCAAAAAAAAATTAAAAAACATCCCCCCCCCCCTCCCCCCCCCGCCTCTTCCCTTGGCGAGGGAGTCGCCAATTTTCTTCTGTTCCGCCTGTCCCCAGCTGTGCTAGTTAGTTGTGCATCATTCAATTGTCCCTAGATAATTTCCACCAATCTTCTAATTGCCTCTTTGTGACTGTAATCCTTTTCTCTTCAGTCCTTCCATCGTCGCCAGCAAAACCCAGGGCCCCGGCCAAATCTGTTACCCCTTCAGGGAAAGCAAGGTGAAGCCCCGAGCACTTCAAAATCAAGTGCTCTATAGTCGGTTGCAAGCTAAGAAAAAACTGGAAATGCCTCTCAGAGGAAAATGTATTCCTACGCCGAGAAACGCCAGCCAATCGTTTTCATGACGTCACGATTCCGTGGACCAATCGCGATCCTTTTGAAAAAAAAAAAAAGCTCAACATGGCTGCTGGCCTTAGCAACGCGACGCTAGTTTCTCGTGACAATTATTCTGCTTTTTTGCACCGTGTTTTACGCACCGCTGGCCGCTGTTCAAAACCCGACCTCGCTTGTGCTTCTTGAAGAACCGCTTTGGTGTCGCCGGTAAGGCTGCACCAGGCTGTTTCGTCCAAGAAGAATCAGGGGAATCGCTTTCCGATGTCACCTCAGTGGGATCCATGACGGAAGACAAAGAGAGCGGGGCGCGGTGGTGGTGTCGATGAATTGGGAGGGTGCCGATTTGTAAAACCCGAAAAGTATAATTATTCTTGTTTTCTATTCATCCAACAAAATAAAGGCACACATTTCGTGCGCAAAGCCCACAAAATTAAGTAAATCACTAAATATTTATTATTTGCAGGAACTATAAGTGCTTTGTTATTTATAATTTTGGCGAGAGAAAGGTTGGTTTCGTTTTCGCCGCTTTCCCTCAATCGAAGGCGCTGGAAGACGGTATGTTAGACAGTATCTTGGACAGAAAATGAATTGGGAAGACGGTACATTGGACATGACTTTCTTTCTTTACTAAACAGCTACTTCGTTGACAAAAACATATTCTAACTTATTTAAACGTCCTGAATGAATTAAATAAATATTGTAGTAGTTTAAGACACGTTTACTGGAGGAAGAAAAAGCAACGTTGCTAGCGAACTACTTTCTTGACGGCGGAGGCACTTCAGATGGGCGCAATGCGCTTGTGGGTGGAGCTAAAGGATTGTTCTTAGGTTGCATCCGACTATAGTGTCTCGCTCTTATTATGGCACGCATCACATAATGTGTCTGTTTCCTGAAATTTAGCCTCCTACGTCCTCGTCCTCAAAACTCCCGTTCTCGCCTCAAACAGTAAAGAACTTTCCAGTGAATTGTCAAACACATTTTCCTTTTTTATGTCTTGTTTATGTGTCCTGTACATTGTTAGAGCTGATTTTTCCTGCATTCTTACCTCCCACATTTTTCTTTCTGCCCCTTTCACTTCCTTTTCCACTGAAGTAGTCTGCTCAGCCCCATCACTAGTCTGTAGGTATTTAAATGGAAGCTTTCGGGTTCGGTTTGTCCATTTTGTGTTTAAACTTTTCATGTATAAATACTTGAATACCTTCCGTGCTCACTGCATATCATCCATTTCGGTCAACCTTTGTTCAAATTTCAACTTACTAATTGCCTTCCTGCTTTCAAAAGACGATCAGCCCATGTCCCCCTGTACTCCCTTATTTGGTGTCTTTCCATGTGCCGCCAGTGTCCACCTGCCTATGCCTCTTTGTCAAATTTCTAATCTTGATTAAACCTCTAATTTTATGCACAGTACCCCATTGCCAAAAGACAGTCCTGGTACCATCACTCCTTTTTTTCCATATACCCCTGACCACTTCATATCTATTATAGTTCCATAGTGCCTTCAGCTTCATAATAGATTAATTTCCTTTTCCTTTTCTAATTATATGCTCCTCATGTTTCTCTAGATATTTCCTTTCCTCATTGAGCCAGACTCCCAGACATTTGTAGTTTCCTACATGGTTTATTACAATGTCTTGTATCCTCAGGGGTTCCCTCTTTTCGTCGTTAAACACCATTATTCCAGACTTGTCACTACTAAAACTCATGCCCAAGGTGTCCCCTTCCTCTCCACATATTCCAGCTAGTTCCTGTAACATATCCTGGTTATCTGCTATAAATCTATGTCGTTCGCGTACATCAGTCCTGGAATTAACTGTACTACATTTCTCCCTCCTTCCATATAACTCACATAAAAAAATAAGTTGCTCTGCTCTGATCTCTTTTCTATTTCACTGAGATACATCATGAAGAGCACAAGTAACAGTGGACAGCCCTGCCGAGCCCTCTTTTTATTGCTGTGGGTTGTAGTTTCTGCTTCCCATGTTATAACTACCTCATTGTCTGTGTACACCTGCTGAAGAAACCTAACGAAATTTGCATCTAAATTATACTCCTTCAGCTGACCCCAGAGTTTTAGAGCGCAGCTCTTAGGCGCCCGTTTCCGGCTTGAGTGGCGTCGTTGTTGCTGTCGGCGTAACCGCACATTGCATTATGGGACGTTACCCATAATGACGTCACGAGGGAGGAGGAGGAGGAGGAGAGAATTTTTCCGCTTAATATAGTGGAAAAAATTCCCGCTAGATTTAGTGGAAAATTTTCCCTTCTATATTTAGCGGAAAACATTCCCCGCTAAGTTTAGCAGAAAATATTCCCTGCTAAATTTAGCGGAAAAATTTGCACGCTAAATTTAGAGGAAAAATTCCCCGCTAAATTTAGCGGAAACAATTCCCCGCTAAATTTAGTGGAAACATTTTCCCGCTAAATTTAGCGCAAAAATTTCTCCGCTAAATTTAACGCAAAAATTTCTCCGCTAACTTTAACGGTAAAAATTTCCCCTCTAAATTTAGCGGAAAAATTCCCCACTAAACTTAGTGGAAAAAATTCCCTGCTAAATTTAGCAAAAAACTTTCCCATTAAAGGAACTGTGCAACGATATTCAATTGGAATGTTTTTCACTTTACACGAGCTTACTGGCACTAGTGGGACTCAAGGATACTCGCATGCAATGCCACTGGCCAAGAAACTCCTTTGTTGCGGTGTAATTTCAAGGACAAAAGCGATCATTTTCATTCAATCTCTCCCTTGCAAAATTCGATGACGTAACGCGGGGATCGCAGTACACCCGTATGACGATATTTGAATGCGGTTCATAGATTGGACCCGAGCATTGCGTGGGCACTCGATTTAGGCTCGTGATAATTGATAGCTCGAGAAGCATTCGAGTAGTGGCCCGTGTCCAATCGCTGCAACGACGACAATAGCCGAGCCATAACAATGTCTGGAACTCAGCGCGTGTCCTGTGCTTTGCCAACCCCAGCGCGTGGCTATGATCAACATTGGCGGCATATAATCGGCTCCAGATCACGTGGCCGCTTGTTCTGGCTGCGAGTTGAGGGCGTGAACGCTGCTCGTTGTTTTTTAATTTTTTTCTGGGACTTCTAATGCGTCGGGTGAAAAACGAAGGCGTGTTTCATAGGTCATTAACGTCAGGGATCCGTTCTAAGCGGTATTTGCGCAAAGTAAAAAAAATTGTTGCATAGCCCCTTTAAACTTAGCGGAAACATTTACCTGCTAAATTTAGAAGAAAAATTTCCTGCTACACTTAGCGGAAAAATTTCCCCGCTATATTTAACGCGCAAAATTCCCCGCTAATTTAGTGGGGAATTTCTTTGCTATATTTAACGGAAAAATTTCCCCGCTAAATTAAGTGGGCAATTTTTTCCGCTGAATTTTGCGGGAAATGTAGCAAAAATTTCCCGCTAAATGGGAGGGGAGCAGAAGAGGAGAAGGGGGAGGAGAGCATACCCTCCCCTCTGTACCCTCCCCTCCTCCTCCTCAAGAGCTGTGCTCTAATTCGGCATTACAGGGAGATTTACAGTGAAACCCGTTTAGAATGAACCCACGTATAGCGAATTACTGTCGATATCGAACTCGCGGAACATTTAAATAAAAATGCATGTAAAAAGTATGTTTCATAACGAACAACATATCGGCTATATCGAACTCCCCCCCGCCCCCCCCCCCCCCCCCCCCGGGAAGGCTTCCAAAAACCTGCAAACAATCGTCTTCTAGCCTGTCTTTTCCCCCAAAAAAGAAGTAGGAAAGAAAGAAAATTCCAGAAGCTCAAGTTGCGAACGAAATTGAGCGAACAGAAGTGATTCAGAAGGGGAGAAAGCTAAAAAATACACTGCACGCACGCACAGAAAAAAAAAAGAACTTTTAATCCCAAAGCGTTTGCCCACGAAGAGAAGCGATTCAGAAGTGGAGATAAGCCAAAAAAACAAACTCTGTACGCATGCAAAAAAAAAAAACAAAAAAACTTTCCAGCGCGTTGTTACAAGGCGGAAGTGAAGAGATGAGAAAGAAAGAGAAGCTCTCACCTTACAACAAACTCATCTTGGAAGTTTGTTGTAAATGTTTTTTTGCTATATCGAACTACTTGCTATATCGAACAGATCGTAGCATTTCCTGCTGTTCGTTATAAACGGGTTTGACTGTAAACGTCTTTCATTTTTTTCCGGGCTCACATTATTGTACGCTCCCTTGATGTCCAAAAAAAACTAACCATAACGGAGTTGGTTCATTGCTATTTCTATACATTGTGTGGCGACGAATTAGTTATCTTCCAGTCTTCTATCTCTTCGGAATCCGTTTTAGAGCTCGCCCAGTATTTGCATATCTTCTGCCCATTCCTTCATTCTCCGCTTTACTATCTGCATTGCTAACCTGTATATAACTGAAGTTACCGTTATTGGGTGATGTGCCTCAATGTTGTCTTTGTTTTCTCTGCCTTTATATATTAATCTAATTTTACTTGGTTTCCAATCATTCAATGCCTCTCCTCCCATAATTATTTGATTAATCACATGCCGTAACTTCAATTTGCTGTTTTTTCCCAGTGTTTTAATGAGTTCCACGGGTGTGTGGGTTCTTATGAAAGCAAGGAGTCGCGAGCGCCAAAATATATTATAAAAAAAGGAAATAAACGTGAAGGTTGTTCGTTGGTAGGTATCGCCGAAAACTGGCTCGCTCTCGTGCTCTCTTCGCGCGCCTCTCGCGCATCCCTGCGTCCTTCTCTTCTTCCTTGCGACTGTAGTTCCTACAGGTGCGTCGTTTGGGCCTGTCGCTGTACCTGCTGGAACCTTACTTTCTGCCTTATCCCATTCTCTTGTGGTCATCTTCATTGTTACACAATTCTGCTCCTCCTCTACGCTGCTGCTTTCAGTGCTGTCCATTGTCCCCCTCTGCTCAAGCTGGGAGAAAGCCTCTTCGATTATCCGCCTAATATATTCCCATGCCTCTTCCCCCTCTACTCTTCTCTCCTCGTGTGTGGTCAGTATGCGTTGGAAACCCTCTGTCTTTCTCCCCTGCGCTTTAATGTGCTCCCAAAACGTTTTTGCCGCATTCCTATCTTTTTTTATTTCCGTCATCCACTGCACTCCTGCACTCCCAATTTTTGCCTGTATTAAAGGTGATGTCTCCCTTTTCTGCTGTTGAAAGTTCTCCCATTTTGATGCTACTTCAGCTGGCAAGGACCCCCCTTTTCTTTGCCCACCTATGCTCCCTAGATGCCTCTTGGCACCGCAATATGGCTGCTTTGACCTCCTTATCCCACCTGCTTTTTGGTTTGTGTATTCTTTTTTGCTTTCCTCTTTGTTTAATTTGATGCTTTTGTGATTCTCTTTTAAAGATTCCTATTAAATCATCATACGTCCATTCTGTTTCTGGTTGTTTCGATACTATGTTCTCAATACTTTTAGACACTTTTTGTATTTAAGCTTCACTTAGTTTCGGCTTACCCACTTGTTCCTGAGCTTGTTTTTCTGGTTCGGATGTGCCAAATTTAATCTTAATTCTTTTGTTGTCACCACTGATCTCTATTTTAGTAGGCTGGATAGCGGATCGGGAGCCTGTCGGTGTCGCCACCGGCGGCCATTGCTTGACACCAGGCAATACACGCAAGTCTATGGGAGAAACGCACAAAAGTAAGAATATTGAAGCATGTACGCTGTGCTCGGAGGCGAGTATTTTATGGTGTGCTGCGATCCTTATGTCGAGTGTTTGGAGATCGAATCGGTATTTGTCAAACGTCCGGTCGCCGAATAAAAAAATCAAACGTACCGGAGCACCTACGGCTGAGCTGGCAAGCCTGCTCTCGTAGTGGAGTAAACAAAGGAACTTGCCATCAATAAGACCGTCCTTAGGGAAGCTCAGAAGTTGATGATTGACAAAGAAGTTCCATCTCGAGAGTGGCTTTCCGGGAGCGAGCGAATTCCGCGTAGCAAAGCCTTCGAGCTTGTCGTCTGCTAAACCCAACTCAACGAAACCGCCACCGACTCCGCGGTAACTCTCGCCTCATTGAGCTGTACTACAGCGGAGTCACTCTCGACCACAAAATATTTATTTATAAGAACTGCGAGGGCTGTCAGTTTTAATGTTTGTACGCAAGCTATTTGACGGACTTATCGAAAAGCATCCCAAAAGTTTCAGTGCCGACAACAGCTTAGAAACAGGGGAAAACGTCACTTTTTCTCGTTCTTCCCTTAGAGTCCCATGCATTGGCTGGTGTCAATCAATGGCCGCCGGTGGCGACACTCTGCCCCAGCTGCCGAGGCCGCGGTCCGCGATCCAGCCTACTACAATAGAGATCAGTGGTTGTCACTCCCTAAGCTTTTTGTACCTTCCTCATCTATTTCCATACTTCCTAGCCTGTCATACAGTTTGTGGGACATGAGGCAGTAGTCTATTGTTGAGTGTCAGTTGTTTCGTTCCCACATTATTTTCCCATCGCATTTTACCTGTGCATTAACTAACACTAGGTCCAGGGCATCACAGAAATCTTCAGGCAACCTCCGGTTGTATCTGCGAATCCGTCAAACTCTTCTAAGTGGGCATTCATGTCTCCTATGATAATTATTTCTTGATTATGGACAATTTCTCCGATGTCCCTCGATATACACGTGAAGTGTTATGTA
>JABSTQ010003563.1:0-126412 GCA_013358835.2 Ixodes persulcatus
AACTACTATTGAACTTAGATGCTCAGAGGTGTGTTCGTCTTTGTAATTAACAAGTTACAGACAGTTATTTTTTACGAGTGTAATATTTATTTTTTGTAGCTGGGCCCGTTTTTTACTCATTATGTCAGTGTGCTATGATGTTATCCTCATGTGTGTATGGTTCTAAATATCGTCTTTGCAATGCCTACAAAGGCCAAAATGACGTCAGCCGACCCCAGCTCAAGCATTGGACACGAAAACTGCGTCACTCGGACGTATGCGCTCGTCAACAATCAATTCGTCGACGAATATTTAAATTCCCGTTCGTGGCCAGTGAGTGCACTGACGAAACTTATCATCACTTGCGAGTGCCAAGTTCTATGGTGTGCTTAAAACGCACGGTGGAAGCTTGGGGTCATCGCAACGGTGCCCTAGCATGTCGCGATTGCGGGATTTCACAGTTCGATTTTGAGTTGAGGATTACAGCTAATGAAGAAGAAGTTAAAAAAATCATTTCATGGCCCCTTTAACACGAATGTGCGTGCTACAGCAGATAAAAATATCGACTTTTTGCATGCCGGTAAACTTCCGGACGACCACTTGGACTGTCGGCAAGAACACCTCATATCCGGCGTCCGTCTCTTTTGATGGCGTTAACAATCTTCTGGAGACCACCATGCTGTCCTTCTTGGTTTAACCCCGTCGACTGTTCATCGCGCAAAGGAGGGTGAGACCGTTGTCGGACGTCGCTCCTCGCCAGTCGGTGAGATAATCTCATCTTGAATGAATGATTGGGTCTTCAAAAAGTATGATGCTAAGCATGCATTCATCTACTATGGGGCAGTCGAGCAGCAGTCATCTTTCGAGGCAATCGTCCTGTCGTGGCACGGCGTAATCGAATTTTGTTCCATAGGATAGATGTCTGAAAGTACAGGGTGTCACAAAAGAAAATTTACTGGGTTTTTATTACCGCAAAAATAAACTAGACATCGCCGAACGCTCATTCTTCGTCCAAAGATAGCCCTAGAGGTCACAACCAGATGGCAAAGTTTCAGCCCGATCCGATAACTTAATCAAAAGTTATAAGTGATTTTCTGAAACTTTCAATTGGAAAATGGCGGCCGACGACCAGAAACCAAAAACGGGCGAAAATGGGCTCCATTTTCCCATTTAAATTTTCAGAAAATCACTTATAACTTTTAATTAAGTTATCGGATCGGGCTGAAACTTTGGCATCTGGTTCTGACATCTAGCGCTACTTTCGGGCGGAGAATGAGCGTTCGGCGATGCCTAGTTTATTTTTGCGGAAATAAAAACCCTGCAAATTTTCTTTTGTGACACCCAGTACAAGGACGGTACGTACGTCCCACGAAGCCGCCGCCATCCCGGCAGCGCGGAAAACCACTGGCCTTGTCCGTGCACCTACGGTACTTAGCAGCTCTCGTCTCCCGACAGTCCCGGGCTGCAAATCGTCGCACTTCACAGAAGAAACAGGCACCGTTCCTCCAGAGGCCCGTGCCGTGCCTCCATGCCAAGCGTCTTTTGCCACTTTTCAATGAACAAATGGAGATATCAACTAGAAAAAAGTTGTCGTCCGGCGTCGCTAGCAGCACGGTCACCATGACAACCTCTCAGGCCCAAAATGGAGATCACTAACGGCGCTTCTGACGTCGTGCATCTAGATAATTTTGCGTCGTGTCGCTACTCTGGCAGCTACGCTGCCTTATAGAGTGGCTCTAGCGCACACCAGCTAGGAGCACGTGAAGCGAAAGCTCGCGCCGCAGAACCCAGGGACCCTGGGCTCAATCCCCACCCTCAGTGGCGTCACGAGGGGGGCGGACCGCTCCGGGTGCAGCGCTCAGGGGGGGTGTCGCGGCCGGCCACGAGAGCGGGGGGGGGGGGGGGGGGGGGGGGGGGGCGGAGACGCGGCGGGCTACGCGAGAGCGGTAGGGCGGGGGGGGGGGGGGGGGGGGTCGTGGCGGGTTACCGCCCCGGGTGCCTCTGACCCTCGTGACGCCACTGCCCACCCCTGCCCGTTTCGATCTGGATGTGCATCGTACCGGCGTTCGTTCGTGTATCACTACTCCGTGGTGCACGTTAAAGACCCAAGGCTAGCGGCCTACACCGAGTGACTCGTCGCAACTTTGAAATGGCTGATGGACTACACCCTGTAAAAATATCCACACAGCCCCAATTATTATACTGACCTCGGGCCCAGATCCAGTAACTTTAGGGCCGCCAAGAACACGACTGTCACGGGGTACGAGATGTCATGTGATCCTCTACGCAACAACTGGCGGGATTGGAGCGGGCGTGTGCTAGGCGCAAGTGTCGTCCGCACCGCAATCTTCACCGCGTTTTGGTGTCTAGGACATTCGGTGACGTCTTCACAACGCACGTAGGGTCTGTAGTGTGAGCGAAACTCCGAGAGACAATAATCGTAAACAATGAGACGACAACGGCTGTTGTGACGCGACAGACGGCGGTAAAGGCCGCCTTTCACGTCACAACCGCCACAGCGGCACAGCCTGACGGCTTCCAAGAAACACGCTGCGCAGGCGCGCCAATCACGGTGACACCGCTGAGTGCCGAGAGGAAACGTTGCTGAACTCACCCGCTACGCTTGCCCGGAGAAGTAAAAATAAGCCAAATGGGGCAATGGTGATGACCTTTAGCTCAATGTTGGCTACGCCCACGCCGTAGCCTTGACATTTTCTTATAGACTTCTTTTCATTGATTTATTTCCAAGCATGGTGTATTTAAGCAGGGCTGAGCCGCTAATTAAGTGTTTAGGAAAATTACAATGCAAGGAAGCCATGAGCAGTCGCACAGCAGTGTGACAGTGAAGAAGGCAGTGTAATTTTATTTTATGGCATAGCCACAGAAAAATTTCCGCGAGTATCTATGGCTTGCAAGTGACGTCATCGCACCATGCTAATGGACGTCATCATCATCATAATACGTTTATCAGGCCCCTCATTTTGGGTCACTGCTACTTGCTCTTGCCGAGAGGAACAGATTCGGTGGTGCGACATGTGTGCTGGAGAAGGCACGGGCGCACCAGCAATGCCACCATAATGGTCGCTCACGTGATGTCAGTGGAAGCCATGTATAAAGCGAACTGTTTCCTTTTTACAGCGGAGCTGTTTAGGGCTAGTTTCCCCAGAATCGTGTCCGCCAGCAAATAAATGTCGACACAACACTCTGGACAGCTACCGCCATCTATAAGCGAAGGCAGCAACCGGACAACCGGCTTGCCGGTGTTCAGGTTGCTGCCGTCGCTCATAGATGGCGGCAACCTTTCCAGCCTTTCCACTCTGGCTTGCCGACTTGCGGCCGGCCATTACTTCATTCTTACCATAGTACAGCTACAGCCCTGCCGGTCTTCTTTTTTCACCAAAGTGAAAAGGCTGATTGTTTTTTGTTTTTGTTTTTTTTTTTGTTTTTTTTTTTGGGGGGGATAAGGTTTTTGTCAGCAATTTTTAAAGATAGACCTTAAGCAAAAAAAGAAGCACAAGTAAAATACATTGCCTTCCAGGTTGTTAACGCAATCCTAAATCACGTTATTCACAATTCACAAATCTACTGTCTTTGATGTCTGTTTATTTCCATATATAAATCATCACTTTAGCCTAATTTTAATTGATGCGAGGCTGCGCTTTCTGGCTACATCTTCCTGGCATTGAACCTGCTTTGCGTGATTGTGTAGTATGTTGGTTTAGACAGCCGGAATGAGCGACTTGACTCTCAGCTGTAGAGGAGGAAATTTAGTCAAGGCAGTAAAACCGCTAACTTGGGGTCTTTAACGTGCTCCACGTAGTAGTGATACATGACCGCACACCGGTGCACTGCACATCCAGATCTTACCGGGCAGGGGTGGAAAATGAAGCCAGGGTCCCTCAGCATGCCCTCAGTTCTGCAGCACGAGCTTTCTTCGAGGCTGTCAGTTTATGCTGAGGCTTATGTTGGAATTACAGGAGATTGGTGAGAAAGAAGGAAAAAGAAGACGTGGAATGTGTTCTATTGCACTAATGCTCACAGAGAACATACCCACACATGGACTCCCATCCAAGCATTGCGAATTCAGCCAATAAGGATCCTGACTCTACTCGCAGACAAGCTATCGAGGGAACCTTCGAGCTAGGCGACGGAATATTTCAAGGAATGGTGATTGCATGCCTGATTATCGCCGTGACGTCTTACATGTGCCATGCCACAAGTTTTGCGCTGACCGCCCGCATCATGGACCACTGGTGTCGACCTCCCGATGACATCAACATGAGCACGAGCCAGTGGAAGAATATTGCCATCCCAGTCACGGAGGACGGACGCAATAGCCAGTGCAGCATGTACAGTTCACCGCTGAAGACCGAAAATTCCTCGATGCGCACACTCATTCCCTGCACTGAGTGGGATTTCGATCTGGAAGAGTACGGCAGCACCATCATCAGCGAATGGAGCCTGGTCTGCAGCCGCTCCTGGCTGGTACACCTGGCTTCGCTGATGTTCCACATGGGCGCAGCCATCGGTGGTGTGGTTTTCGGAACGGCGGCCGACCATATGGGACGCAGACCTGTCGCTTACTTCTGCATTGTGATTCATTTATTGGCAGGCTTTGGTAGTGGACAGCACAACTCGTTCTTAGTTTTCGTGACTGTTCGTTTTATGGTGGCGGCAAGCTCGGACGCCCTGATGAAGGTATTGTTTGTGATACTTTACGAGGTGTCCTCTCCTCACAAGTGGTTAATGTACTCATTTCTTTGCGGCTTCGTTCCGCTGGTCATTGTTCCTGCCATCATTGTCCCGCTAACTTTGTTCAAATTCAGCTGGATTGCTGTCCACACGATAATCATGATCCCCACGTCGTTGCTTGTGGTTGCCTTCTACTTTATCCAGGAGTCACCTCGATGGCTCTTGGCTACTGGGAATATTCAGGAGGCCCGGAAAGTGGTCATCCTGGCCGCCGCGACCAACCACGCTTCGCTTAAGATCGCAAAGCAATCCTTGAAGAAAGCGGAGGTCGACATGAAGGGCGTGGCCGCCGAGAACGAGAGGACACCGCCTCTCACCATCAAAGAAATGTTCGTCGATCCCATACAAAAAAAGCGGTCGGGTGTCCTCTTTTTCGCCTGGTTCGCCGTGGACTTCGCATTCTCAGTGAACATCTTGAGGGGCTATTTCGTGTATTACCAGTCGTTCACTATCGCCTATGTCGTGTTCGTGCCCCTGGGTTTCGCTTTCTTGTTTTTTTTCATTGATCGATTTGGCAAGAAGAAAATACTAGTGAATATCCTCCTACTGCTCAGCGTCGTAACTGTTCTTCTGACAGTCACCTACGACGACACACCGACAGCAATAACCAGTGCCTTGTTGGTTTCTGTCGAGGTTCTCTCCTCGCTTACCATATTCGTTTTAACCATTTTCACGGTAGAGCTGTTCCCCACCGAACTTCGCTCCACTGGCTTATGTGCCTCAACCGGGTTTGGGACCGTTGCGACGATTGCTGCTATGCTGCTCACCATCTCTGAAACGAACCTTCGCAAGGGGGTAATGCTCGCACTCATCGCAGCCCTATCCGCTTGTGCCGCGCTTTCATTGCATATGCTTCCGGACATACCCTCCCCCGCACTGTTCTTCCGGCAACCCGAATATAAAGAAGAGGACCAAAAGCGGCGAATTCTGGCCTCTCTAAGTCCAGTCCAATCGCGAAAGTCAATCAGCAAGGCCAAGACTGGCTCGAGGTTGGCACTTTAGCAATTATGTGGCGAGCCAAAGAAAACCCTTAGAAACGCAGAATATACTCTGGACGCCTTGGGACAAAACCTCATTAGGCGGAAGTTAAGCTGCTCAAGATTCTGAGATTTTTGCGAATTGGGCGTTTCTCTAGCATGGCACCTGGGCAGTGGTGTTCATAATGCATACAGCTTATAATTATAATTTCGATGAAATTCGGCGGGTGTTTTGCGGTGTTTATTTTTTAACGCAAATTCGGTGTTTATCGGAGTTCATTTTTGATAAAACCCCAAATGTTCGAAATTGAGAGTTTACTTTCTCTAAACTTGCGGAAAGAATAAAGAGAGAAGAGACAAAACACAGACGCATACTGTAATCCCAGTTTTTGAAGGTTTTAGATAAAGAGGAAGAATATCCAGACAAAAACGCACCAAGAGGCTGAATGCCATTTTCATCAGCCTTAGACTTCAGCACGAGCGCACTTCAACAAGCCTTACAGCTTGTTGTAATAAATACAATCATACTTAAAGGGGTCATGAAACGATTTTCCTACTTCTTCCTCCTTAGCTTTAATCCTCAACTCGAATGCGAATTGTGAAATCACGTGGTCGTGACATTCCTTCGGCACCGGTGCGATGACTCCTAGGTTCCACAGTGCTTTTTATGCACACCATAGAACTTGTCATTCCCCAGTGACAATAAGTTCCGTCAGGGCACTCATTGGCCACGGACACGAATCCAAATATTCGTCGACGGATTGATTGTTGACGAGCGCATACGTCCGAGTGACGCAGTTCTCGTGTCCAATGCGTGAGCTGGGCTCTGCTGACGTCAGTTTGGCGCCGGTGACGCGCTTTTGGAACCGCGGATGTATCATAGTGAAAAGGCGGAGAGCTTTCGAAGGCAAGAAGGTACAAGATAGTCCGCTATATTTTCAAATTTTCGTACCGAAAAGCTGGCTTTTGACTTTCTAGCCTCTTTCTTTTGGCTAACTAAAAGATATGCGATTAGTAAAGTCCCAATTTAAAATCATTCATCCCAACCAAAAATTCATTTCATGGCCCCTTTAAAGGGGCCCCGCAATTTGTACCCTTTTCCTCATAGATGGCGCAGAATTTTTCCGGAACAAACGAGTTGCATGCTCGCAGCTGCGCATGCAGGTCGGGCGCTCGAGGTGGACTCGGGCCACGGGCTGCTCGCCGTCGATCTCGAGCTACATCTTATTCGCTCTGCGTCCGCCGCTGCCGGAAGCGGCCAAAAGGCGGCGCGAGATACGAGCCAGTTTATATGTAGATTATAGTGACTTACAAAACGTAGAATAGGCTCTAATTTCCGAATGGATTCGAAGTTACAACCACGTTCGAAATTATCGAAAGCACAGGGTGCGACGTTCCGGCCGTTTGGACCACCACATTTAACACGCAAACGTTGTTTAAAAAAAAAAAAAAAAAAAGTTTATTTTTAGAGCTTAAATGGGCCATGAAACGAATTTTGGGCTGGGATGAATGATTTTAAATAAGGACTTTACTAATCGCATATCGTTTAGTTGGCCAAGAGAAAGAGGGTAGAAAGTCCAAAGCCAGCTTTTCGGTATGAACATTTAAAAGTATAGCGTACTATTTTGTACCTTCTTTCCTTCGAAAGCTCTCCGCCTTTTCACTATGATACATCCGCGGTTCCCAAAGCGCGTCAGCGGTTCCAAACTGACGTCCGCCGAGCCCAGCTCACGCATTGGACACGAGAACTGCGTCACTCGGACGTATACGCTCGTCAACAATCAATCCGTGGACGAATATTTGGATTCGCGTTCGTGGCCAATAAGTGCCCTGACGGAACTTATCGTCACTGGAGAATGACAAGTTCTATGGTGTGCATAAAAAGCACGCTGGAAGCTAGGAGTCATTGCACCGGTGCCGAAGAATGTCACGACGACGTGATTTCACAATTCGCATTTGAGTTGAGGATTAAAGCTAAGGAGGAAGAAGTAGGAAAATCGTTTCACGACCCCTTTAATTAAAGCTAGAAAACAAAAAATAGTGCGCTCCCAGGATGTGTGCAGTAAAGCCCATCTATCCTGGGAAAAGTGGCGCATTCATTTTTGTGGAAATGCTCAAGACACATGCCGCGCGCTACTTCTGGGAAGAACTATAATAGAGCCACTAAATGAGATTCGCTTAGAGTATCGGCACTCTGTTGCCCAACATTGTTGTGGGCGCCGCCACTTTGGTGCTTGTGCAAAGCAGTCGCTACTGCCGATCGTCATTATTCTAAAGTGCGACTTCCTCAGCATTTGATTCGGTGTTAGGAAGCGCATACATTTGTGGAGGGCGGAGAAGCATTTCCTGTGATTTCAGATAAATCTTCGGATACCTGGCAATCATGATTTTAAGCCACAATATGAACAAGTGTCGTTACTCTGAAGCTTTAACTCTTTAACTGAAGCTGCTAAACGTACTGTTATTTTGAAAAAGCGCAGACTAGAACACAAATGGCTTAACTTCAGTATCCTGGAAAAACTTAAAAGGCAACTCCGGTCCATAGTTTCGATTTTGGGATTATGACTGTTTTTAGCGCAGCCAGCGTCCCTGAATTGCAAGGTGTAATTTTTTTCTCGTTATCGTGCGTAGTTTTAAAGTTATCGACGCCTCAAAGTTCGGTTCGGGGCGCGGCCGACAAAACCGGAACTAGCCGCTCGAGGCCCCGGCAACACTGGAAATCGTGGACGTGACGTCAACATCGTTCTCGTTCAACGGGTACGCAGGCCAAGCGGCACCTACCTCTGTTGCGCTAGCCGTCTAAAGATAGAAGGCAAGCTGATTTTGTTTTAATTCTGTATACGTGGTAGTTATCCAGCATATGTAGCAAGAGTTAGTGCGTATAACCAAAATCTAGCGACTGGGAAACCCGTCAACTCGTTCGGTGCCGCACACGGCGGCCGCCGCTGTGCGTGCACTATGCCGTACTCGTCGCTTGTATACCCAAAAGCTAGCGACTGGAAAACAAGTGAACTCGTTCGGTGCCGTACTCAGCGGCTGTCGCCGTGTCTGCTGTCTCCCGTACTCGTCGCTAGGCCTAAATTGTCATCGGGGCTCCGTGGATGGAGCGGCGTTGCTCTACGCCGCGCTGCCATATACAGTACTGTACTGGGGGCCCTCGCTTTCGCGCTGCAGGTCAGTCCCAGACACGAAGCTTTGAAGCTCTCCGGCGCGGGCCGCGGCGCCCGAACAGACGTCTGTTTTCTTTTTGTTCTTTTTTCCTCAGGCGCGTAAAATCCGAATTTGTAAGCTACAACACTAATTTACCACATAAGTGCGTCTAGGTGGTAAATCTAATTTGTAAAATAAAAAAAAAATAAACAAAAAACTTGCCGCACTAAAAGAAAAAGAAAGTTCATTAGGCAGACATTTTCTTCTCAAAGATAGCAAAAGTTTTTGAGGGTGATAGAGGAAAATAGAGAACGTTAGCAAGGTGAGAAGAACACTTTCTTTCCCTTCCACATTCCCACCCCCACCCACAACAATTTTTTTATTAGAATACATAGGATTTTAAAAGTTTTCATTCGTAACTTTTGACTAAGGCAAGTGTTTTTGTTTTTCTTTTTTTTTTTTTTTTTTTTGGGGGGGGGGGCATTTTTAACTATTATACTTACCTCCAGCCGAACTTGGGTAAATTAGTGTTGTAACTTACAAATCCGAACTTTCGCGATTTTTTTTAAGTCCTTTATGGTATCCACAAGCGCAATGTTAATTAATACTGCTGCGTAACGGGTTCGAACGATTTGGAGGCGAATGTTTATATCGCATGATCGATCTTCACGCGCCGGCTGTTCGCTAGTAGTCGTTACGGACCTGGGTACTACGCACGAGATTGCGTAGTAAACAAGCAGTAAACAAGTGACGCAAAGCAGAACATTCTGTTTTCCTTTTCATTATAAACTTCAGTGATTGGAGCTAGTTAGTGGTTGTACTCTACATGCCCACCCTTCCCCATTCAACGGACATTCAATGGAGCGTGAATGCTCCATTGAATGTCCGAGGCTTTCCAAAGTCCACTCGTCGAACTGCGTTCATTCACACCTTCTCCAATTTCCGATTCGTTGGAAACTTATGAAAAGCACCTCCGGGTTGCGCAGCAGGTTGTTTGAGCAGCCCACAGCGCTACAAGTTGTACTCGGCATCTTCCAAAGAACAGCTGGGCAGTCTTGGGCGCACCGAGTTGCTCGCTAAAAGGAGTCTTGGAGTCCTCACAAGCAAATAAGCAAAAAGCTATACCGAAGCTACACGGGCTACAGATAAAAGCAACGGCTAAACACGCAATCACAAGCCGAAGTAGCGGTGGTAGCGGCACAAAGAAGCGCGCGCAACGGGTACGCCCGTCCGGATCGGAGGAAAAAAAGATAACGATACTGACGTCACTGCCCAATGTTGCTTTAGCGATCGGCAACCCGCTGGCCGCCCGCTAAGGAGCAGCGGCTCGCGGCGGGTCGCATTTTTATTATCGGCATTGGTTGAGAATGCGGCGTCGCCCGGACGTAATTTTTTGGCTGGGGTCGTATTTTGTGCCACTACAGCGATACCAGTAATTTATTTCATTTTGAGTTTTGGCCGGAGTTGCCCTTTAAGCGTCTACTTTTTTTTTTTTTTTGCGTTTTCCACATCTCTTGTGGTCCGGGCAAGCCAGCGGGCACGGAGAGAGTAACTAAATATTAGTGTGTCATGTATTTTAACCGGACGACGCGGAAACCTCCTCCTACAGGGGCGCCCCGTGGTACCGAACGCGCGAGGCATGTGACGACATCATGACGTTGTCGGCCCTGGCCAGCTCCTGCCTTACGACTGGTCAGAGCCGCTAAAAGAATTTTTGGTTTTTTGTCGAATTACAAAATATAAGTGGCGTGAACCATTTCAATTATTTATGAAAGTAGTTTTCGTTCAGTATATTTTATATCAGAAAAGAAACATATGCAGTTTATAAAGTACGGAAACAAGAAATGACCCGTCGACATACCCGGCACCAAGCGGTGGAAAAGGCGGCGCATACTAGAAAGGGGTAGTGGGATCACGAGCGTTTCGCCGCAGTAAGGTTGCAACGCCTATTGGCTGAGAAAAAAAAAAAAAAACAAGCAAAACAACAAAAACCGGAAGTGGCGTCAGTTCTTGTTTTGTTTGTTTTTGCTTTTTGAATTTTATTTTTTGTGTGTGTACGTTTTTTTGTGTTTTTCTTTTTTTACTTTTTGTTTCTTGAAGTGTTTGTTGGGCGCTTTTCGGAGTGGTCGCGTCGGTTCCAGCGGTCTTTCCTGTTTTATACGTTGTCGTGTTTTGTGCCGCGGTATTGCCGAGTGGAGTTGGTCGTGATATTCAATGCTTGGGAACGAGCGTCGGCAGTGAAGTCCACAGGTGGTCCACAGCGCATTCATGCAAGCTAGCAGGCCCCGTCTCGCCACATCGAGGCCCGTGGGACGCTTGTTCGGAAGGTAAAAGGTGAGTGGAATTTACCTACTGGTGGCGTTCGATTGTCGATTCGACACCGCTGTGGTGGAATTTGATAGCGCTTGGCTACCTCACGTAGCGTCGGGGACAGCGCTGCTGAAAACTTGAGAGCTACGGGCCTATCAACGGGAGTGGCATGTGGCTCCGGGTGCCGAAGAACCAAGCGCGTTGGGAATGTCAGCTTTTGACGAGCTCCAGCAATCACAAAAGCGTTCTGTCGAAAGACAGGATTTACAAACAGATCAGGCTTCGCGAATGGACCTCCCGGCGCGTCTAATTTATGGCGGGTAATGATGTTACTGTTCATCTGGTAGGCCTACTTATTAAGCGATGGCGTTTTCTGCACCAATACTGTATTCTGCCTCGTGGTACATTCACACCTGCAGCAGAACTGCTAAGCGATTCTGCTACAGGTTAATCGCGAAGAGTTGTGCTTTTCCATAATGTGCATGTTAAAGCGACAACAAATAGGTGCCTCTCTGTTCTACTTCCCCTTTGGTGTGCAACTGGTTGTATTTTCTGCTACATTTTGTTCAGAAAGCCACTGCGAAACAGGCATTATTGATGTATACTATCCAAAATAATGCTTGAGCATGAGACGAGGTAACAGAAATACTTCTGTATGTGCCTGCTTTTTACGTTTTTGCAATTCACCGGCTAGACTACTCTTCTCATGGTTATTGTTTTGTTGGGTGTAAATTTTTCACCCCAGGTGTCCGATGCTTGCGGCTGATGGCTTCTACCTACCTGCATCAAACAGCGGGCCTGCACCTTTGCCGAGACAGCAGTAAAACAGTTCTGGGTAACTGCAGCGACTGGGTCACCGATGCCATTCCACTTCCTGCACTGCACTCCGCTGGATCAAAGGGCCAGCGCATGCCCTTTATGGGTTGTCGCCAGCCACAGTGAGTATGGCTTGGAGTCACGTTATGCGAGTGAAATGCTTGTGACCCGAGTGACGTCAGTGCCGTTGATGGGGCTATGACCGGTGGTCTGCGCTCACAGACCACCAAGCACCATTGCACTGTTCCTGGATGAACTTGCCGCTCTTGAGGAAGAACAGGGGGGTTTTGGAAGTGCTATGGTGCTCGCTTTTTCACTAGCTCCAGCTGTCGCCACAGACATTTTGTCGAAAGGAACAACATCTATGAATGAGTAGACAGCACTGAATGGCCGCAAGGGGCCTCGCTTCTGACCGAGGGAGTCAAGATAGTCTCGTTTCAACAGAGGTACCTCTTGGGGTAGAACACAGGAAATAAAGGGCCCGAAAGTTTTCTACCTCGACGTGGTGTGGGTTATGGCAGGACCGATTTTCTCAAAGGTTTGGGTAGACACAAATGCGGCTTTGTTCCGTAGACACCTTCACGCGTGGTGGCATGAGGCAGTCGTTGCTTAACCTTACTTAAAGATCAACGACTGAACTGGTCAAGGGTAGCATGCCTGAGAGTGGGACAGTAGACGGCTTTTATATACCAACTTTAGACTTCATTTACCCCTTAACTGACAGGGCACTGGAGGCTACATGCTCGGTGAACCGGCCGATTGCCAGTCTTGCATCACTTATCATGCCCTTTGCTCATAGAGATGTGCAGATCGGACATGAGGCAATTAAAGCTTGGCCCACCAACCACATGGCTCCTACCACCCTGTCAGCGTAGGGGTGAACGGAGCGTAGAGGCGGCAGAGTAGATGGGGTCTGCTGAGGGCATCTGGCATAGCAGCTCGGCAGTGGTGAGTTACTAGAGCACAAAATGCAATACTGCCGTTTACTCTGACTGCTGCGAGTCATCGGAGCCAATCCAGTGCCCAAGGTGTGTCACGTGGCCTGTCCGTTGGGCGCAACGGCACGTTGAGCACAGTGTCATCTGGCAGCGACAGAGTTGGATTGGCTCCAATGGTTCGTATCGTCGGCTGCGGTACAACACAAGGTGAAACGGAATAGAATCAAATGTCATGGCATGACGCATCACAGGCGCCACAGGGCGGGCGAGGAGAAACCTCCTCGCCTATCGATATATAGACGGGGGACCGGGGGGCGAAGCACCTCTGAGGACTTCGGGCGGTACCGAGAACAGGCAAGTGTGTGCGACCGGATCTCGGGTAATCGTGGGACACGAGGCCTGGGGGCCCTCTTTGTGTTTAGCTTTGGCTTTACGTGCGAGTGCGAATATCGGTGTAATGTCGCATGTTTTTGCAGTTTTGATTGAGTGTTTTGAGCGTTGTGTTTTATGAACAAATAAAAGGAAGCGGAATTCCCGCTCCCGTGAAAGAACCAGGCTGGACTCGGGTTGTTTGACGGACTACGCGGGATCTGGCGTATCGGTGGCAGTACGCGATTTCCTACAATGTGTCCTTTAAGTTTCATATATTTTGGTCTTACAATTGCACTGTGTAATGCCCCTGGCTCCGAGGGTAAAATAAAGGAATAGAAACAAACCAATTCTGTAAGCTGCCAAGTTCAATTTCGATCTACTCTTTCTGTTTGGTCCTATGGTGGTGCACATTAGAGCACTGCGTGGGCCTACTTTTTGAGGCCAGTCCCGGGCCTCCTGGCAACCCGTTGTTTGTCCTGACAACAAAGTGCGCCTAGTCAGCATACAAAGACCAGCTGTTACACCTGTTTGAACAAGATTGCAGCTTTAGCGGGCTGCTCGACTCCCATGTTGTGGCAGCATTTTTTGAAAACGAGTTTCTTACGTAGGCTGCACTCAATGAGAAGGCTGGGAGGCATATTAAATCACATTTGTTTAATCTGTCCGCCAGAATGTGTGAAAGTAGAACAGATAGCACATCGCTCTTGGTAGAGCAGCTCAACCTTAACCAAAGTTTAGGGTAGGCCTGCACAGTGCTCTAGATAGAACACATCTAATTTCACTCTCCTTTATCACAGTGTGGAGCTAGAAACTAGTGTGCCCTACCAGCTGGTGGTGGTGTGGTGATGATAAATGTGGTTAGCCTTATCAAGCAAACACATAGCTGGATGCCGTTACTTTGCTTGCCAGGACTTAACCGAGACTGAAGTTTTCGCCTTTTGCCAAGTTTCACTGAGGCACAGTATAGTTCGCTGTCTGATGTGATCCTAGAGCATGTACCCACCACTTAGTGCTACACGAGACTGGTTTGATTAAAATGGGAATTATAGATTGTCCTTTCCGAAATACAAATTAGTAAACTTTATAACTTGCCATATAATTATTTTCTTCTTTTAAGCTTTCTTTTTGTGCAAACAACACCAACAGCCGGCATTGAATTAAAGTATGCCTAACGTCGGCAAGCCTTTGAACAACTCTATCGCATTGCCGCAAAGCAAGAAAACAAAAACCTTGCATATAGTCTGCTTTTTTTGTCCTGCTCTCTCTCTTCGGACCACCGGTACGTCGATAGTGCAAATAGTCGTAACCTGTTATAAAATAAGGTGCATAAGTTGTGCACATAATGATGGCATGCAGTTAGGTAGTAAAAATAAGTGTCAGACGACACTTCTCAAAGCAGGACAAAAAATTGCAATAAAATGCGGCAAAGAAAACCCCAATACGCCTTTGCCTAGGAGCAGAGGGGAGAGAGGAGCGACAATTTGAAGCCACTCTATGGCGGCTGTAAGCGCCCATGCGACGAAGGGTGAGATGATCCAGAATTTTAGAAATAAATTGAAGGGATGACATAAAACCATTGGCAGGGGTCTGCTCTGCTAGCTCGGATGCGACGGGGGTTCACCATCACTCTGATGCAATCACTATACCAAAGTGCTTGCCCTTGTGGTGGCGAAGCAAGGAAAGGAACCGAACACGACGAAGCTCGGGCCAAGACTATTTTTTTATATCACTGTCACGCGATTGTCGCCTTTTAGTCCCGCGCACCCGCATCCGATGGACATCTTTTTCTTTGATGCTCTGTCACCACATGACTCCCCTCCCCAGAGACGGAGTCGCTCCAACGAAAAGTTTTGTGTTGGAGTTGTGGAGGAAAAGTCGATGGGTAGCCGGAAGCTGCCTGCCTCGATGAGCACTGTGTTTCGGCCTCTAAACACAATGTTGGGATTGCGTCAAGGTAGGCCGATTTGAGGCGGTCCGTGGCAACCACTTCTTCTCGTCCGTTAATCTTGATGGTGAATTTTTTTTTTTTTTTTTTTCATTTCTCGCCAAGACAAGATGTGGTCCGGTGTAGGGTGGCGTCTGTCCTGAGAAAAATGAAAAAAAAAATTCACCATCAAGATTAACGGACGAGAAGAAGTGGTTGCCACGGACCGCCTCAAACCGGCCTACCTCGACGCAATCCCAACATTGTGTTTAGAGGCAGAAACACAGTGCTCCTCGAGGCAGGCAGCTTTCGGCTACCCATCGACTTTTCCTCCACGACTCCAACACAGAACTGTTCGTTGGAGCGACTCCGTCTTTGGGGAGGGGAGTCATGTGGTGACAGAGCATCAAAGAAAAAGATGTCCATCGGATGCGGGTGCGCGGGACTAAAAGGCGACTGTCAGAAGGTTTTGGAGGAGCACTCGTCGCCGCTAGCGTTCCCTGGTTTCGTTTCCCGGCCATCCACAAGGCTGCGTGCAGCGTTCTGCTCTGGAACCAAATTTGCGATGGTACCAGCAAGGTTGAACGTCTGGAGACTGGCTCCTCGAAGGAGAAAAACGTCGTGATTGTGATGATCGGCTAGGAGATCGAGCAGATCGGGACGAGTTACGGGATGGCTCTGAATGACGAGCAAGGGAGCTTGCGACGAGTGTGGTCAGGTTCTTGACTTCCTCCCAAAGGGCCGTCATTTCTTCAGAGGAGGCGAATCTTTGTTGTTGTGGTTCAGAGAGCTGATATACGTTCGAGTTCTGCACAGAAGCCTGTGGTAGCGCGACCTCCATGATTTTGTCGGCGTGCTGTGCCAGAGCAGGCAGGGTTAAATCTGCTGCCGTGGTAAGTAGCATCTGGACAGTGGAAGGAAGTCGTTGTAGAAAAAGTTATTTTAGTAAAGTCGTATCAAACGTCACTGCGCGCTCGCCAAGAAGGGCCTGCATGTGACGAAGTAACTGTGAAGGTCGCCGATCTCCAAGCTCTTCTGCTGCCAACAGCTGCTGTAGGCGCTTGCGTTCCGAAACCGTCGTTCGTTCTAGGATTGCCGCTTTCAGCGTGTCGTACGGTGCAGCGGTGGGCGGATTTGAGAGAATGTCATAGACCTCCGATGCTACTTCGTTGGGAGGGGCAGCTACCAGGTGGCCGAAACAAGTCGTCTGTGACGTGACGTTCGAAACGCCGAATCGGGCTTCAACCTGTAGAAACCAGATTTCCGGGTGCTGTGGCCAGAAAGGCGGGAGGCGTACAGCGTAGTGGTTGACGGTATCGGGAGGCTCACCCGTATGATCCGTTTCTTGCGTGTTCGTGGCCATAGTTCGCGGGTCACCAGTGTGGTGGCGAAGCAAGGAAAGGAACCGAACACGACGAAGCTCGGGCCATGACTATTTTTAGAGCCCAGCTCTTAGGCGCCCGTTTCCGGCTTGAGCGGCGTCGCCGTCGGCGTCGGCGTCGGCGTCGGCGTAACCGTGCGGTGCATTATGGGAAATGTCCCATAATGCACCGCGCGAGCCGTAACCCCAGGGGGGAGAGGTGACCCGGGGGGGTGGGGGGGGGGGGGGGGGGGGGGGGGGGGCTCGCGCGGTGCATTATGAAACATTTCCCATAATACACCGCGCGACCCCCCTCCCCCCCCCCGGGGTCACGTCACCCCCCCCCCCCCCCCCCGGAGGACATTGAAGAATGAGGGAAGGAGGAGGAGGAGGGGTATACCCTCCCATGATGACCCTTCCCTCCTCCTCCTCAAGAGCTGCGCTCCAATTCGGCGTTACGTGGAGTTGTAAACGGCTTTCATTTTTTTTTTATATCACTGTCACGCGCTTGTCGCCTTTTAGTCCCGCGCACCCGCATCCGATGGACATCTTTTTCTTTGATGCTCTGTCACCACACCCTATTGTGCTGCACTCTACTTCATCAAAGTATAGAGAATTATTTGCTAAGGCTTTGTTATATGCCACTGTCTTATGGCAGATAGTTTTCAACGCTTCGTTATTGCTTGATTTACTGTAGGTATGAAAACTTCTTGGGAAACTGCAGCAGCTGACCACATGGCGAGGGGTGACCTGCAGTCTGTTTGGAAGCCTAGCTTGTAGCTCAAGCTACTGTTGCATTAGTAGCAGACTGCATTTGGAAGATAGTGGGGCTGTAGCTAGCTTCAGTTGCTGCATTGGAATGTGCATCTATTGACATTAGGTGGCCATAGCAGACAGAATTTATTGTGCAGGAGGAGACTGGTGTGGCGAGATCAGGCGAGTATGTGGGCTCTTTTGCAGTGCTTTTCAATGCGTCCGCAAAACATGAACGTAGGATTCTAAATAAAGACTGAAAGTAGATGGCAGATATTTTCTGGCACCTAATATTTTGACAAGCCTTGCATGAAAGGCTTTCTTTTTTTTTTTTTCTTACCTGGAACATGGGGCTGAAGTATCAAACTGCCCGTGATGTCGCAAACGAAAAAGGATATTACCAGAACATCTCGGTGCTAATAGTCGCAGACAAGATGAGAAATGCAGGACATCTCTTATGCCCAACCTCCAGCGAACACTTGTCGCCTTTTCTCATGCTTTCGCTCTGCGTGGATTGTTAAAGGGACACTGACACCCCCCAAAATTTTTGTTTTCCTTTTTTGTCAGGCGATTCATTATGGTGTCGGAATACTACCCAATTAATATTTTGCTACAGAGTCACGTATTTTTTTAAATAAAGCCAAAAAACGCAACTGCTCGAAAGCGAAACCGAAACTCCCGCACCACACGAGGAAGTGGAGAGGATAGGCTCCTTTCACTGACGTCACATCCCATACTTTTGAACACCATGTAAAAGGAGGAGAGGGAAGCTGCTTTTGTAAGAATTTTGAGTGCCAGTTTAATCATCTAGGAGGAGAATAGCGACGCCTGTGTAAATCCGAGAGACAGAAAGGAGGATCCTGATAAGAAGGGAGCTCCTTCTTTCCCTTTTCTCTGGAGGGCATCAGAAATGGCGTCATGTGCAAGCCACGTATACATAGGTTGCACTGACGTAATTTGGTCCTCCTTTCTGGTGGCCGAACGTCCTCGAGCGTAGCCTTTACTGTGCATATTCTACGAGCAGTACACGAGCGTCGCGAGCGAGCGGAAATGAGTGAGCACAGCTTCATTACACTTCGTTTCACTTTATCTGCGAGCGAAGCCAAAGCTAGAAGCGCAAGACCAGCGCTTTTTGCGTTTCTGCCCAGCTCGCGCGCTCGAGCAAAGCCTGAAGGCACGGAGCTTTCGTGCTCGCGCTTCCAGCTCTGCCTTCGCTCGCACATAAGGTGAAACGAAGTATAACAGCAGGTTTTGGCCACCAGAAAGGAGAAAGGATATGACGTCACGTGCAACCCATGTATAGTGAGACTGGCGGAAGTCACGTGGCTACACCCGACCGTGCGGTTTTTTTTGTTTTTTTTTTTTTTTCTCCGCATGTAGCAGACCAAATGCGTTCGTTCGCCGTGGGCTTCCTTTGCAGTTATGTTTGTCCCGCTCGCTGTTCTGTACTTCAAGATGAGTTTTTTTGTACATTTAAGTGTTGGCAATTAGTAGTGAGTGCCCGAGTGCCCGAGTGCCGTAGTGTGGTGAATTCCCGTGATCGGCTCCGAAAAGAATACTCCCAAGATGTTGCGTGAAGAGTTGCCTCATATGTCCTGTATCTGAAGGTCACAAGTTTCCGAAAGATCAACGGGTCGGGATCAATGGCTGGCTGCAATTCCTGTAGAACAGTTACGCGAAGCTCGGAAAGCGGACGCTACCCGATTCATATGCTCCTTGCATTTTGTGGAAAGTGACTACATTGAGTTCGCAGGTGTCAAAAATGAAATCCCATACCATTTAGTTCAGCGACGTATCGTCCACAACAATTGTTTTTTTCAGTGATAATTGTTAAAAAAAAAGAAAAGAACTGTAAACATCGCAAAATGCTTGACCAAAAAAAAATGATACACCCACACCAGGGATCGACCTGTGCCCGCTGCGTGTGAATCGGATGTCTTCCCACTGAGCTACTGAAGGAACTCTTCCGTGCGTACTAATGGAGCCGGTAGACTGTATGTCGGAAGTTTGCTGCCGATTTCCCTTCATTACATGCACTCCCGGCTTGAAGTCGGGCAGCACCACGCAGAGGCCAAATTCGCACCTCGTAAAGAAACTGTACGCGTTCGTATTCAACTCGAAGCACGCACTTCGTGCTTGACGCTTGAGCGAGCGATGTCTTCAGCCACGAGAAGGGACGACGGCTCGGCGACGTCTTCGTGCAATCGGCTTGCTGGTCGGGCGTGTCGTACGGGATGAATATCAGTTCTTTTGATCGGTCCAAAATTTCTCTTTCGGAGAAAGACACAATTCGCCGGTACCGGGAACGACAGTTCTGAAGAAGAGGTCCAACGCCCGTCGTCCGCTGCCATCCGCTAGTCCCACGATACGCGAAACGACGCCATGTTGGGAATTTTCAGTGAGCGCACAGAATGCTTCCGGTTGTCTGTGCTACTTTTTTTTTTTTCAATCAATGTATTTGCAGCTTTTTGGAAGCCACAAAAAATGGGTTTCATATTTTTTTCTATTTTTAGTATTGACTGTGTGCCTTCAATGACCCACAACTTTGATTAAATTTGGTGGTCGCTTCGAAACCTTAGAAAACGGCCCGTAACCACGGAAAAGAGAGTGAGCGCGACTCAAACCGGCCAGTTCTCGATCGGCGGTTTTCGGGCGGAAAGAAACCGAATCTCGAGCCGCAAATTCTGTTCTGGGTAGTTGGGCTCTCATGTGTCACGTACAACTAAAAACCTCGGCGAGCATAAATACCCTGTCAGTGTTCCTTTAAGGCTTGCAAGATGCCAAAGCATTGCCGAATGTAGGAAGCTCCTCCCTGCCATTCTCGTTGTCCTACATTTGGTCCTCGAGGCACACCCCAAGTTGGTACAAAAACATGTGATGGTCTATTGAACACCCGTACACGATTCGGGCGATATGTTAGATATAGTCGTTAACGGAATGCGAATGGCTGGGCGTGTCTTACAAATGTCCGGCCCCTATGCATTGCCGATGGTACGAAGCTCATGCTGGAGGCAGGGAAACTGAGGTTTCTCCCAGCCATCTTCACCTCATGAGCGACTTTTAAAAGTGGCAATGCTACACCATGCAATAAAGGTTTTTATGAAAGCTATTTGTGGTTGATCTTATCAACAGCATGTTATAAATCAAAATATATCATATGAACTTGCTTCCGTCAAAAACAAATGGCGCTGTGTATTCAAATTTACATAAAATAGTTTCTCCTGAGAAACCTTCTAAAAACAAATTGCGTTGAATGGTGCCGTTTTTAACTGGAGTAAAAAGACCCATGTCTGTGTATAACTATATAGACACTTTTAAACGAGCATACAGTAAGGAAACGGGGCAATGACTGTCTACCCTAAACATGTCACCAGCGTCCTTTACTTGTACTACGAGACCTCTTCCACAACGATGGAAGATCATGATTTCTCGGAGATGAAATGCATGCTTCAATCAGTGCCACCCTTAACAATAAAACAAGATATAAAATCTGCACTCACAGAAAAGCCTGGTTTTAATTTCTTTATTGCTTTTAACATTTCGGTGTCAACTGGATTGATTGCTGCAAAGCTGTTAGTCAATATTAGTGTAAAAAATATGTGCTTGCATTGACCAAAGTGTGAACATTGTAAAACATTTTTCAGCAAACACAGATCTCCAACAATATCTGGTCCCGCTGGGCAATGGTAGCAATACATGTACCAACGTTCTCACATCTAGGTCAGTTGACAAGCTTCTGAAAACGCCTTTTTGCGGTGCGTCCGCTCAGTGGCGCCTGCTGGAGAGATCCGGTGGAATGTTGGATGCACATTACCTGCAGTGGAAAGTGATTTCATTGTGGTTCTTATAGCTCTTAGGCGCATGTTTCCGCGTTTAGTGGCGTCGCCGTCCTACGTAACCGCCTCGCTAAATCTTGCGGGAAATTGAATTGGTGAATTGGTCACGTGACGTCAATTTTCCCGCTAAGTCTAGCGGCGAAACTGATTTTGTTCATGGGTGATGTGACACAAAGTCATCTGACGTCATTTTCCCCGCTAAATTTGTATTGGGTCACGTGACGTCAATTTCCCCGCCAAAATTACCGGGGAAACTTAACCCGCTAAATTGCATGAGCAGGAAATTTAGCAAACATTCGCTTCTAAATGGGAGGGAAAGGAGAGGTAAACCCTCCCCTCCTCGTCAAGTGCTGCGTTCTACTTTCGCATTACAGAGAATAGACTACTTCCATAAACCCCTGCATGCAACACGGCGCGCGTTGCACTCTGGGAACTAGTTGGCCATGGAGGCGAGTGGCATGGTTTTGGTTTCGATCGACACGTCGACAAGAGATTATACACAGAGCGTGGGCTATTAACGGCCGTTATCTCATGTTTTCTGGCCCCGAGAGCGTCATTTTTGGTCTCTAAACTAACCTAGATGGCCAGACCTCGAAGCTTTAGCACAAGCCCGAGACGTACAGCTTGTCTTAACGCATGCTTGTTTTATTTTTTGTACTTGAGCCTTTATGTTAGCGTTTCGAGGTATGGGGACGAGCCAGTGCTGGGAATCTCGACGCTGCGAAGCTCGGGGATCTTGCTTGTGTACAAATCAACAAGCTGTAGCCAACCAATAAGTATGCTTACATCGAGCTCGCGCCTTTACATTAGTATTGTTGGTCAGAAAGTTTGTTTCGTGCGTCCACAGACAAAATATAACTTTTTGCAATTACTGTTTTTCTTAACACACCTGCGTACGCGAGGTAAAACTCGGAGGCGCCATTGAAAAGCTCCATTTGAACACACTTTTCATCTCTTATCTGTACTGACCCGCAGCACTGAACGAAGTGAAGTCACAACCCGCTTGCATTCCACTAATATTCAACATCGCGTATGCGCATAAAGTTATCCTGCAATCCTATAGGCACATTCACACATACAAACCGTTTTAAGAAAGCAAAAGTCGAGCACTTGTGTGAAGAATGTCGCACCGTTCGTCGGAAGTGCGCCGACGCGCATGAACCCCTGGTGCGCCAAACGAACGAAATTATTCAGAGCATATTTGACGGTTGCTAATGGCCATAATATTTGTTATGTGTTTTCTTTCTTCCTGACTGAGTATGCCGAGATAATTTCAAATATACCGTTCAGACACTGATCTTGGGCGTCAGCAAAAGCTCGTCCAAAAAGGCTTAGCGAGGAGTAGGGGACGCTTGTTAGGGCCCCCGTTGTAGCTAGCCGATCTCAGCGTTTGCGAAAACTTAATCTTCTATCAGCATAAAATTTGAGTGGGAGATATTATATAATGACACGAGGAAGACATCATAGTAACTTTTGGGCAGGTGAGGTCAAATTTATTGCGTTTCCGTGCGTCAACGCTGGGCTCAACTTTGATGCTCCTGATACGGCTTGCTTTCCGCCCCATTAAGTAACAAGAAGCGGACTTTTCGCAAACAAAACACGTGTAAGGATCAAGGTGACCAAAGTTCAGTTGTAGTTCACTGGTACTAGACGGGATTATTTAAATTGAGCTCAAAGGAGCACTCGAGGGGTGAGGTGACTAAGCCACGTCTTACTACGTTTGCACACGCACCCATAATACCCGGTGTTTCGGGAACCAAGGAACGTGCCCCGGTCTTCGTTTTGTATTGCTCGAGAATGAGTGTATTGTACATTCGTGAAAAGTCAGATAATCGAAAAAGAAAGCAGCGCGTTCGGTCGAGCTGCTCAATCGAAACCAAAACTGAGTGGCCAACTAGTTCATAGAGTGCACTGCGTGGTATTTCGCCGCGATGGGGCGCCTCGGTTTTGGAAGAAGTCTATTGTAAACGTCTCATTTTTTTTCTTTTTTTTTTTTTTTTTTTTTTTAACGCTGCTCTTCGTGGAGCTGGTCAACCGATAGATCTGAGAACATTGGCGTGTACCGCTCGAGCGGAGGCATCTGTTTTCCCAAGCACCGGTTTTGAAACCCACCTTTTCTTGAATCCTTCCAAGAAGACACTCAGTTAAGAGAAAATGGCGACGAACAACCTTTTAGCAAATTTGTTTTTAGAAATACACAATTCACCTAACTTGGCTGCGTGCTCCAGCATTTGCTTGTTCCGCCTTGGCCAATGACAAAGCCGAGCCAGTCAGTCAGCAAGTCAGTCGCTTGGGCGGCCAGCATATTTAGAGTATGATTGACAAGTTTTTTTCGTGAATGTCACGACCCTGCTGTTTTCACAAGAATAATTTTACGTTCTGCCTGGTTTACAGCCTAACAGAGAAGAGCGGGTAGCCTTTAGCGTCTTCCAGATTTGCTTACGACGATCGAATGGATTCACTAAACGGCGCTCCTCTACAACTGCTTGTTGCAGGCTGCACCTACAAGCAGTTGTAGGTGCAGTACATTCTATCAGCATACAATAAGGACACACAGCTAAAGCAACTTAGCGATGCCTAGCAGGTAGCGAAATAAACTTATCTGTTACAAAGCGTGCGTGGTTACCGAGACATCACGTTATTCAGAGTGCAGATGCAGAGTATAACCATTGTACAGCTTTGTCTCGGTATTTGCATTATCTTCCAAGGTATTGTACAGGCACAGGCGGCACTGCCGAGCAGACCAGCAAATAAATAAATATTTAACAAAGGGTACTATTCAGTTTCGTACCACCAACATTACCGTCTTGCTTCGGCTCGTCACTAGATAGTTGACAGCTGCCCGATGCTTTCCGGATATGCGGAAGCAAAACATCTCATCAACAGAAGTGCTATCCGCCGCCGCTTAGCCACGTGTTCTTTGCGAACATAACTGGGCTGCCTAACGATATTATAGAACGCCGTGAGTTAAAGAATATATTTCAAAGCAATAAAAGCGGTTCTTGCAATTGCGCAACATGAAAAGAATAGTGCAGGTAGAGCTGCATGGTCTCTACGTTTCTGGATTTTTGCTAGCAAAATAGTAGGTACTGAAAACAGGAAAATGAACCAGAAAGTGTGATGGGTTTGTGAGGGAAAGAAACGCGGACAAAAGGCAAGCAGTTCAGAAGAGACGACCCACCGAGCTAACGCTGTACGAAGAACAATCTAAACCTTAAATACTACTTTCTGTACAAATACAAGATACCCACGATATTACACGATAAATAGCCACCAAAATTAACGTACCAATTAGGCAGTGCTGTTCGTAAGTCACGTAAATCGCCCAAGTCACAGAACGTTCACGAAACAAAACGGCCATCTTGGAAAAATCAAAATAGTGATGGTGATTGCAATGGGTCTTCTGTAAAAACGCGGAGGAAAAATGTAATCAGTGTTTTCGTTTTCTTTCTTTTTTTTATTAATCTATGGAACACATATTCACCTTAATCATGGTAACAAAATAGTCTAAAGTTTGAACATTTAGTTGTGTCGAAATACACTGGGTAATGTCTATAAGCCTTGTTTCAGTAATTAAATGCAAACAGAACACAGACTTGGGAACCCTTCTTGCTGATAGCCTTTCTTCTTCTTGAGCGTTGTGAATAAGATGGGGAAGGGAGAGAGGGCCAATTGTGGATGCGCACCTGGCGCGTTTGTCACTGGCTCGATAGCCTTTCCTTGCAAGTGTGAATGGTCAAAAGCCGATGCAATGATAGGCTGAAATACTTCGGGAATAGCATGCTTAAAGTGGCCAGAAAAATTAAATGGGGTTATGTATCGTCTTTCCATAAAACTTTTCGGAGCTTAATCTTTTCAATAATTACCTTCTCGCATGTTTCACAGTAGTCTATAGCATGGATTCACCACACTATTTTTGTGAAGTGTGGCAAGAGGTATGCACCACCATCAGAAAAAAATATGACAATTTATTTAATTACGAAAGAAAGCCACGAAAGGGGAAGATGACAAGACCCGATCCGCCAAAAAGGAGTGGGCCTGAGAGTGCAGTCTTGGTCCATGATTCAGAACGGTAACCTATGATGAATGCAGAGAACAAAGGAGTCCATCAGGTCAACAGGAACCAATATCTGACCCGAGCATGCAGGGCAATGCAGAGCGGGGGCAAATTTGTGGGTCAGCCTGGAGGGAAGGATGATGATATCATGGGCAAAATGTTGCCCAGATCTGTTTTCTTAACCTAATACTTGCTATGTCACTAAACACCAACGTTACTAAAACGCTCAGTTGGAAAACTCACTCTTGGAACCTGGACCGCTGGCGTCCACTGAGACCAAACTAAATACGATAACAGCGCCACCCTTTTGCGACGAGTTAAAACATGCAAGTTGTTTTATATAGCTACTGCAAAATGGCCCTGCGAGATGGTGCCACGTAAAGTTCCTGTATAGGCTCTTTACAGGAGCCAGAGTTGCATGACTGTTTTCCACGTACCGCCGCACCGCTATTCACCGAGATTCGATCATGTGCGGAGCAGACTCAAATGCCGTGCAGGAAAGTACACGTTGCACGCACCCTGGCATACGTTCCCCTGCTTTTGAGTGCGCCGTGCTGCCATTCGCCAAATTCAGTCACATGAGGAGCAGGCTCCATATGCCGTGAGGGAAAGACGGCGCTACGGGGATGAACACGCAACTTTGGCTCCCGTAGGGAGCCTATACAGGAACTTTAACGCCACTGGCTGTTCTGCGACTCGGCGGAACCACTAAGTGTAGCCTAGTAGTTCCCTTAGTGGCTGCTGCGGGAGAAATGGCGACGTTGCGATTGCGTTTAGTTCGGTTCTCAAGTATGGATCAAAGCCACTAATCATTTCTTCCTAAAAAAGCTGGCGTATGTCGATTTTTCACTGAAAAAAGGTTAAGTTTGGGGGCCCTAGTCCCCCCACCCCTAAAATATGCCCATGATGCATGTGCCAAGAAAATGAGGGAGAAGAGTGGAAGAGATCACGCGGGGACGTCAGGACACCCGAGCTCTGGTTAGAATGATTAGTGGGTAGACCTCAAGCTAGCTGCCTGTCTTCACTGCACTCGTCGAGGACGTTAGAATGCGAGAGCCAAACGCTGGACGCCGGCGTTCTGCAGTCGAACGTGTTCGACCGTCGACGAGTGCAGCAGAAACAAAGGCTGCCTTTATCTCCACTGCACTCGTCAAACGCATTTGAAGGCAAACGCCAAATGCTGGACACCGGCGTTCTGCATGTGCAGTACACACAAAGGCAGTTAGCCTTAGCTCTACCCACTAATCAGTCCAATCAGAGCTCTGCGTTTTGACGTCCCAGCACTCTCATCCCCTCCTCTCTCTCTCAATTTCTCGGCACATAGAGTTCTGGAAGATTAACAACAGTGGCTAGTGAAAAATCTAACAGACAACATGACATCCACAAAAAAGCAGCTTTCTTTGGCATTTTTTAAGGGGGATTCATCCGCTATTTATTTGCACCCTTTTCCTCACAGATGGCGCAGAATTTTTCCGGAACAAACGAGTTGCATGTTCGCAGCTGCGCATGCAGGTCGGGCGCTCGAGGTGGGCTCGGGCCACGGGCTGTTCGCCGCCGATCTCGAGCTAGGTCTTCTTCGCTCTGCGTCCGCCGCTGCAGGAAGCGACCAACAGGCGGCGCGAGATACGAGCCAGTTTATATGTAGATTATAGTGACTTACAAAGCGTAGAATATGCTCTGATTTCCGAATGGATTCGAAGTTACAGTCCACGTTCGAAATTATCGAAAGCACAGGGTGCTGACGTTGCGGCCGTTTGGACCACCACATTTAACACGCAAACGTTGTTTTGCAAGAAAAGAAAATAATTAAATGTTTATTTTTAGACCTTAATTTAAAGCTAGAAAACAAAAAAAAAAGAAATAAAGTGGCAGTTTTGCGCTTCTTATGCCCTATATCGGCCTGCCCTTCGTATGAATACTGGTTTGCAAACCCGCTCCCAGGATGTGTGGAGTAAAGCTTATCTATCCTGGGAAATGTGGCGCCAATACTTTTTGTGGAAATGTTCGAGACACATGCCGCGCGCCACTTCTGGGAAGTACTAGAGCCACTAAATGAACTGTTCCCCAACATTGTTGTAGGCGCCGACATTTTGGTGCTTGTGCAGAGTAGACGCAACTGCCGATTGTCATGATTAAAAAATGCGACTTCCTCAGCATTAGATTCGGTGTTAGGAGGCTCATATAATATTGCTTTGCTCTGTCGCGAACTGTTTAAACATTTGTGGACGACGGAAAAGCGTTTCCTGTGATTTCAGATAAATCGTCTGATAACTGGCAACCATGATTTTAAGCCACAATATGAACAAGTGTCGTTACTCTGAAGCCTAGCTTATTTAGTGGCACTATAGAGGAACATGGCGTCTGAAATCTAGCTCAGTGCTGCGCTGTTCCGCCACGATCTTCCCTAGTGCCACTAAATAAGCTACGCTTCAGAGTAACGACACTTGTCCATATTGTGGCGTAAAATCATGGCTGCCAGTTATCCGAAAATTTATCTGGAGTCACAGGAAACGCTTTTACGTCCTCCACAAATGTTTAAACGCTTCTCGACAGAGTAAAGCAATATTACATGAGCTTCCTAACACCGAATCAAATGCCGAGGAAGTCGCACTTTTGAATCATGACGATCGGCAGTTGCGTCTGCTCTGTACAAGCACCAAGATGGCGGCGCCCACAGCATGCAATATTGGGGAACAGAGTGCCGACCCTATAGCATAGCTCATTTAGTGGCGAGGTCCACACTTCTGCCCGTCCAAAGGTGTGGACCTCGTCGACGAGGTCCACACTTCTGCGTTTCCCACCCGTGAACTGTACCAAGGAGTTCTCTGTCCAAGCAAGTGGCGCGGCTCTATCTACTCGTCCACAATCGCGCGCCAAGTGCACAGCAGCTGACAACATTGGCAACGGGTATGGCAAGAAAGGACACTTTCCGTCTGTCTGCCTGTCAACAAAAAAGAACCACTCAAATACACAAAGCCATGCTTGCACTCGAGTTATCCTTGTAAATTTCATAAAATGAAGGCGCTGCCGGCAAGTTCAGACTACATTCATTTGATAAAATTCACGCTTACAAGTACCGCCAACCATTGTTCTGGAAACGCGCAAGACACGTGCCAGGAGCGGGTGCTCCGCTGTGCATTCGCTTCGAAGGGCCGCACTAGGCCGCACATTTCAGTACTGCGCCGACAACTGCTTCCAAGGGCCACTCGAGACACGGGCCTCATGCACTGGCGCATTTGACGCCACTTGCAAGGCAAACGCATACATATTGAAGGGCTTTAGTCCTGACAGATAAAGAGGAATCGGTGACCAAGTACAATAAAGGAAAAACAAAAAAAGATCGGTGGCCGAGTGAGCTAGAGCACACCAGCTCGGAGCACGTGGAGCGAAGGCTCGCGCTGTATAACCCAGAGATCCTGGGTTCAATCCTCACCCCTGCTCGTTTTGATCTGGATGAGGATCGTACCGGCGTGCGGTCGTGTATCACTACTGAGTGATGCACGTTAAAGACCCCAGGCTAGCGGTTGTACTGCGCTGGCTAAATTGCTCACCTACAGCTGGGAGACAAGTCGCCCGTTGAGGCAGACTATGTTCTAGGCCTGGGGTGGCCAATCTGCGGCTCGCGAGCGCCTCGCCCCCCCCCCCCCCCCCTCACACACACACACGCCTCCATCCCGGTCACACGAGCGCTTCCCCAAAAAGAGAAACAGAACGCGTTTTAAATCGAAAGACAGGTTGCGGTTTGGTAGTCGTGTGCTACTGCTACCTTACGTACAGTCGGACTGTTTTTGACTCGGATAGATCGAAAGTAGTTCGAGTTTCGTTTATTCCTCTAAAAGGCAGGGATTGAATCCTCGATCACTGAGCCAATACTGAGCTTTACAGCGCGAGCTTTCGTTACACGTGCTACCGATCCACGAGCAACGAGACATCGCGATCGCATTCGAGCTCGAGAGAAAAACAACAACAGCAACAGCAAGAAAATCTCCGGTTTGAGGCATTTAGTACTAGTGTCGCCATCTCGTTTAATAAGTTGGAAATAAAATTAACAGGGTGATTTTATTGACACAAATACGCGAATACAACAATATTTTGCTTTCTCGTAAAGGTCTTATAATTAAGATTAGAGACACCCCTAGTACGTACGGCCAAGCGTTTTGTCACGTTTGTCTCCTAAATAATTGTATTTTCAAAAATGTCTCAAAACGCGCTAAAAATAGTCAAAACAGTCATATTTCTGAAATTTTTTTAAAAATCTCCAGCGCTCCTAAAGAAAAATTCAAGGGCCGTACAACCTTCATTATGTTATCATAAGTAACCTCCAAAAGAATGAATACTATCGTGCATTCTGAAACTCAGGTTTGTGTAGCGAAATTTGGCCATTGAGTGACGAGCGGTTGAATACCCCTTAGAGGTGTTCTAAATTGCACAGCATTCATAGGATCTCTTCCCACTTGGCCCGTCGCCCGTAGTACACTTCAGGACTAATCACTAGACGGCCGTCAATTCAGAGGACCATCCCACACGATCTCGCAGGTCCGCCGAAAATGGGAGACGCGCGGAGGAGTGCGAGAGTAGGCCAGCAGGGTGGCATACTCTCCCTGACATGATTCGTAACTAGCAGGCTTAAAGCCAGACGACTCCAGAAGGAACGTCTGCACGTCCGCAGCTTACGTCCCCTTGGGGGAGGGAAACCAGTGGCTCCCACAACAGACACTCGCTTTTCCTTTAACAACCTTATCGAGACTTCTTCAATACAGGCGTCAAATAAAGCGATTGTGCTCAGCGGCTGAAGGGCTGTGCTTGTTTTGACGTTCAGAAGGTGCACCGAGAACTCCAACTCGAGTTACTCCGTTCGGAGCTGAGGCAGCCGCAACAGAACGCACCCATCACCACCACTGCAGGGGGGATCACGTGGAAATATTGTGTCCCTGAACTGCTCCTGCCACTTCAAACACTTCAGAGTTGTCGGAGCTGCTCGTCGGTTTCAAGTCGTACCCAAACCCAGCAACGCGTGTCGCTGTGGAGGGGGGAATAACTCCCCAGCAGCCCAAAAACTATATGAGTAACTTATCCCGTGAGTAGCAGGCCTTATAGACCGTTCCATTAGGGTCATAGCAGAGAGGGTAAAAGAAAAAAATGCACTCCCTCTCTCACCCCGCTTGTCGTGTGCTCCGCCGAGTGGGCTGTAGCTAGCGTCCGGCTGGCGTGCAAACTGTGTTTAAAATCGCGTCATTTTGGAACTTTTAAGCGCAGATACGCAGATTTTGGTATGCCAGTTATCGTGTAATACTATGCTAGATAAAAAGACTCACAGGGTCCAATTGCGCTGTTACCTGCGTGCAAATAAAAAAAAATAGGAAAAACTGTGTCAGATTAGCCGGTCTCTCTGGCGAAAAGTAAATCCGGTTGCTGTACCTTTTTTTACTATTCAAAGTTCGTACATGTGTAGGCCTTTAGCGACCATGAGTGGAAGTCTGAAATAATAAATAAAAACGTGCTCTCCTGCCGCAATACACGCAGTAGTTGAGGGTAGTACTGCCGGCTGACTCAACTGCTATTTAAGTAACGGAGAAAAAGATATGCTAGTTGATTATTTACAGTAATAGAACAACAGAGAGCTATTCGCAACTTTCAACGATGGTGGTACCGCGGTGTGAGAATCGCGCTTCCTAGCTCCTGGATGATCTGCTTCACAATAAAGGTGCTTGCCTACTCCTTCCTGGCGGGAAAAAATAAAGTAAGGCTCCAATACTGCTCGCAGAAAGCAAAACTAGAATTACTTACACGTTGTAGACCCAGCCTCGTACCGCTGTTCTACGACGATCATCCAGATGACAGCCATTTTTGGTAGGCGCCAGCACGCCCCCTATAGGTCGTGAAAGTTGCGAATAGGATGATTTTGGAGTAGACATAACTATTCTAAGAACGCGAACCACCTCACAACGGCAGCCACGAGCGAGAGTTCGATGTTCCGTACAGCCCGCCAATACAGCTGTAAGATGGAGAACGGCAACCTCCCGGTTTGTCGTCTGCTAGCGGAGTCGGACGCGTGCCCTCTCTCTCGTTTTACCCCGCCGAACCCGCTGAATTTCCCAGATGTATGGAGAGGACGCTGCGGTCGAACAAAATGGTGCCGCCCAGAGAGCGCAAAACGGAATGGTCTATAGCAAGCTCGTTTCAAACGCACTGGCATTATGCGAGTCATCTCCCAGAGAGCACCGCACTCGCGGAGTGCCGCATGAAAAATCGGTCTCAAACTAACTTACCGAGTGCAGCCTGATGCTGTCGCCATCTGCATTGTAGTAAGAGTGCAGACCTCAAACCGAAACTAGTGCTCCGCTGTTCGACATGACGGGCAGGAATGCGATTGTGAGTCGCTGCAACGTGTAGTTTATATCTGTGATGACTTCAAACAGCTCGGCTGTAAGAGATATCTACAGATTGCATTAGTTCCTGTACATTCCATGTCCAGCATTGAGTCTCTGTCATGGTGTTTGCCAAGCTGAAAAACTGTGCTTATGTGTTAGCAGCCAGTCAAACAACTCTGCAAAAAACAGCCCGTCTTTGAGACAAGGATGTAACTTCCTCGTTTTGAATGTGTTTCAGCTGTATGAGCAAGAGCGCCCGCCACGGTCACGGACCTGTACCAATAGCTTTATTCCCCTCCAACTTTTTACTGAAAAGGGTGTAGACCTATATATTCAGGATTTTGAACAGTTTGATTTGGTCCTCGGTCGTGCAGTCACTCAGGTCCGGAAATATAGGGACTACAAACGTCGGGATGGGCAGGCCTTTGGGCTCTTAAGGACACCGAAAGAGGCAACAAAAACCTAAAATCGGCACTCTAAAAATCCAACTTTTATCCGTTTACTTTGCTCACCTTCTGTGATGCGACATGCCATCACATTCTACTCCGTTTCACCTTGTGTTGTACCGCAGCCGACGATACGAGCCACCTGTCAGAAGTGGCTCAGATGTCAGAAGTTTGACTGACTTGGTGGTTTTCGATTATGCCCAGGAAATTTCTAATTGAAACTATTATATACTTATTTTTACTAATTAAAACGTTAATCAAATAGTATGTTAACCAGACGCCTGATTACACAAGTATATTTTTCATAACTCCTTCGGTGTGGTCCAGAGGCTTTTTCGGCGAAAAGCAGCCAAGATGAATAGCCAACGCACCGACCGGCGTGGGTGGCTTAAACTTGAAGCTAATCGAACACAACCAAACTCAAGAAAAGCAGCTATCGAACCTTCCCATTCACTTGACTACAACATTGGTGTTCCCTCCAGTGAAACACCTCGTCTGTCGTCCTCAATCCGCTGTTCTACATTCATATAAAGAAACCACTTATCAGTTACCAAGTAGTCGTCACTTTGAATGTGATTCGAGACAGACAAGAAATAACAACGTTTTTCCTTGATTCCTCCCCATCCAAGAAATCGAAAGCGCGCGACCGTGTGTTGTGGAGTAAACGGGCTTTCAAACAAGTGATGAAAGGAAACAATCTACTGAGGCTTCACCACGCTAATGAACACTCAAGCAAACTTAAGAAATTTCCGGACCTTCGTCAAATTACATTGTTCACCACCGCGCCGACAACACGCCTCCGCGAAAGCCACCAGAGACGCGGAGGGGCGCAAGGCGGCCTGTTCCGGCTGGTTCCCGGTTTTCCCGCTTGGTGGCGTCCGTTTTGCTGGAGTCGCGAATACCTTTTTGTGCAAGATCGCTCTGGATATTAGCACCTGTGCGACAGCATCAGTCAAATCGCTGAAGCGGTGCTCGGATTTCTGGTTGTGTTCGAGGATTGATAAGACTTTTAGCTTGCAATTTTCGCATACTCTTGGCTTTGTTTCAACGTTGGAGTGTCTGAGAATCGATGCGAAATGTATGCGTCGCATGTTGGGCCTTGGGGAAGTTGGTTCAGCCTCAGGTAACCGCATATTCACAGAAACTTTAGCGAGGAAGTACCTGCGATCTGTACGTTTTGTACTAGTCAACGATTTTACGGTATAGATTTTAGGATGAAATTTTCCCATTTTTCTTGCTTCCTTTGAAAGTTTGAATTTCTGAGAATCGAAACGAAAGGTATACCTCGCGTTTAGGGCCTAGGAGAAGTTGTTTCAGCCCTGCGTCACCGAACAGTCACAGCAACTTCTAGCAAGGAAGCGTCTGCAATCTTTAACCTTTTGTACAAATCGACGATTTTACGAACTGGCATTTCTGACGACTTTGATATAACGTTATTTCGTTGCAATGGCTTGCATTTGATCGCAGTGTTTTTTTTTTTGTTTTTTTTTTAAGTGACAAGCTGGCGTTTGCTTCCATGACGTATATAAAATGACCTGCTATATAACAATGCATCAACACATACTATTAAATTTAGATGCTCAGAGGTGTGTTCGTCTTTGTAATTAACAAGTTACAGACATAGTTATTTTTTACGAGTGTAATATTTATTTTTTCTAGCTGGGCCCGTTTTGTGCTCTTTAACGTCAGTGTGCTATGATGTTATCCTCATGTGTGTATGGTTCTAAATATTAGGTCTGTTCGATTCGGCCAGAAAGTTCTGAACTAGTTCTGTCCGAGTTCAGAGGAGTGCAGGAGTCGTGCAGGGGCGGCGCAGAACCAGTGCAGCCGCCGCGCTAGGACTGGCGCTGTGATCGGCTTTCCGAGCGGAAGCGCAGGGTGTCGTCAGCTGCATCTGTTGGCTCTTGGTTCTCCACGCCACGTTGAATGCTACATTTAATTAGTCGCGGTTTGATGAGACCATTCGTGTTTCCTTAGTTTTAAAGTATAATTAATAACGGAACCTTGTCTGTGAAAATTTTTTATTCGAGTGTACTAAAAACGTTTTCTGCACGAAATGTGTTTCTTTCTGCATTTTTAACGGCCGTTCAGTTCCTGTCGTTTCCATAAGCGTTCGTGTCCTTCACATTCATTTAGCAATAGTAGATTCATTTCAAGTCTCTCGAGTTTCGCATTTCGACGATAGGTTCGCGGCATCAGGATGATTTTGCGTCGGGAGGCACTGGCGGCAGTGCGCAGTCGGTAGCGGTCACCTCGAACACGAAGGCCTGACGATAGCGCTTTGGCCAATGCAGTTATCGACCGTAACTTTGGCGTCAAGCTGAAGCGTTTATTCTGATTCTCAAGAAAGTCCTGCGTGGAACTACCAAGCCAATGCCGATTCTCGGCGTTTTTCCCAGGCCCGTTTGTGGGCGTCCACAGATACCAGCGGACAAAGCATGCAGTATTATGCTCAGCTATGGGGCATGCGAGGGCCAATGTACTAAATCCCAGACCTCTGCAATGTATAGGAGTCGTCAGTATGCATCCAACAGCAACTGAAGGCGGAGACTATCAAGAGTGCAAGACCTTTCCCGTGCTTGTAAGGAAGAATATTAACACTGTGGATACCCACATAGCATCAAAAAGAAACAATTTACGTGAGCCAATATTTCAACACTTACCACAGGGAGCCAAACCTTCATGAGCAAGTGCCTAAAACACTTTCAGAATTTCATAATCAATTAAATTCCTACCCTTGGTTATGATCTCAATTCCGCGTCCACCGCGGGTACGTTATAATCATAAATGAGAAGAAATGCAACCTCCGTATCGACGTTATTGTTAAACATCGCAAGATATTTGATCAAGAGCTTCGAAAAATGGCACCGCGAGCAGAGACCGACGAGGAGTGTCGTGTGCTATCGCCGTCTGCTCTTGTCGTCTGCTTCTGAACGGACGCTGAACTGACTCCGGAGCCGGTGCAAGATTTTGAGGAACTGGGTTTGAACTCGTTCAGAACTGGGATGAATCGAACGCGCCAGTGCAGCGGCCGTACAACTTCCGGTTGAATCGAATGCACCAGTTCCTGCACTGCTGAACTAGTTCAGCCAGTTCAGGCGAATCGAACAGACCTATCGTCTTTGCAATGCCTACAAAGGCCAAAATGACGTCAGCCGACCCCAGCTCACACATTGGACACGAAAACTGCGTCACTCGGACGTATGCGCTCGTCAACAATCAATTCGTCGACGAATATTTAAAATTTCCGGCGTCGCTAGCAGCACGGTTACCATGACAACCTCTCAGGCCCAAAATGGAGATCACTACCGGCGCTTCTGACGTCGTGCATCTAGATAATTTCGCGTCGTGTCGCTACTCTGGCAGCTTTAGCGCACACCAGCTGGGAGCACGTGAAGCGAAAGCTCGCGCCGCAGAACCCCGGTACAGTGTTACCCCGGGATCCTGGGCTCAATCCCCACTCCTGCCCGTTTCGGTCTGGATGTGCATCGTACTGGCGTGTGGTCGTGTATCACCACTACTCCGTGGTGCACGTTAAAGGGCCTCTGACACGGCAAAAAAAAAATATTTTTTTTTCATGCTAAACGTTGCAATGGCATATCAGGACATTACAAAAATATTGTTTCACTATAGAGTTGCGTAGTTCTTTTATAAAAAATAGAAATATGAGGCCCAATTCAAAGTTCCCGCCGTGCACTGTGACGTAACAGTGTACCGCAAGGTGTCGCGGCGGTCAGAAGGGAGGCATCGCCGGAAGTCACGTGAGTTGTATCCCTCCTCGTGCTTACCGCGAGCGCGTGTAATATTTTTTTAATATTTTTTTGTTATTCTCCGCACCTCCACGAGCCATCCAAGCAGACAAGGTTTCTTTTATTTGCTTTTCATCGCTTAATGTTGCTGCAAAGGTAGAAGAAGCGGAGTCAGTGAATAAGGTGCTGTGTGAGGGACTGTCCCGGTATTTCAGCAACTGAAGAAGAGATCACACTGCATGCATTTCTGAGAGACATACATCGGCCGCATGAGCACCCAGTAAACAAGTTCTACTCATGCTCTAGACAAAATACGTACTTTGTGCTCGACGTTTACTTGTACTTGGTACACTCACCAGTTCGTATTCTTTAGACGGCAGGCATCTACAGCCTGGAGAGTATCCGATGATTCAACGACCTCGGTGTCTCAACCTTCAGCAATGCGATCGGGCGTGTCGTATGCTAGCAATCCTAATTTCTGCGAGCGTTCTAAATTTTTTTTTTTTTTTTTTCAAAACTTGATAGCTCGTTTTGCGCCCAGTATAGCCCTGTATTATCGGACTGACGGCATGCACTCGCACTGACTTGTACTCGCAACGCTTTCATCATTGACCTCCATCACGTCGATCCACTGACTCTTCGTCCTCAAATTTTACAGCACGCAAACTAACCAACGGTGCAGGGATAAAGAGCTAGTGGAACTGAAACTTCATTTTCTACGATCGCTCGTACGAAGAACAGAATAATAAAAAGAAAAAAAGTCTCAGGCACGGTCGCGGAGAGCACGAGGAGTGAAACTCACGCGACTTCCGGTTAACCCACTTGTAGTGACGTAGCTCGATGCCTCCTTTCTGACCGCCCCGACACCTTGCGGTACACTGTTACGTCACAGTGCACGGCGGGAACTTTGAATTGGGCCTCGTATTTCTATTTTTTATGAAAAAACTACGCAACTCTATAGTGAAACACTTTTTTTGTAATGTCCTGATATGTCATTGCAACGTTTAGCGTGAAAACAAATTTTTTTTTTGGCGTGTCAGAGGCCCTTTAAAGGAGCTGTGCAACGATATTCAATTGGAATGTTTTTCACTTTACACGAGCTTACTGGCACTAGTGGGACTCAAGGATACTCGCATGCAATGCCACTGGCCAAGAAACTCCTTTGTTGCGGTGTAATTTCAAGGACAAAAGCGATAATTTTCATTCAATCTCTCCCTTGCAAAATTCGATGACGTAACGCGGGGATCGCAGTACACCCGTATGACGATATTTGAATGCGGTTCATAGATTGGACCCGAGCATTGCGTGGGCACTCGATTTAGGCTCGTGATAATTGATAGCTCGAGAAGCATTCGAGTAGTGGCCCGTGTCCAATCGCTGCAACGACGACAATAGCCGAGCCATAACAATGTCTGGAACTCAGCGCGTGTCCTGTGCTTTGCCAACCCCAGCGCGTGGCTATGATCAACATTGGCGGCATATAATCGGCTCCAGATCACGTGGCCGCTTGTTCTGGCTGCGAGTTGAGGGCGTGAACGCTGCTCGTTGTTTTTTAATTTTTTTCTGGGACTTCTAATGCGTCGGGTGAAAAACTAAGGCGTGTTTCATAGGTCATTAACGTCAGGGATCCGTTCTAAGCGGTATTTGCGCAAAGTAAAAAAATTGTTGCATAGCCCCTTTAAAGACCCCAGACTAGCGGCTGTACTGCATTGGCTAAACTGCTCATCTACACCGAGTGACTCGTCGCAACTTTCAAATGGCTGATGAACTACTTTCTGTAAAAATATCCACACAGCCCCAATTATTATATTGACCTCGGGCCCAGATCCAGTGACTTTAGGGCCGCCAAGAACACGACTGTGACGGGGTACGAGATGTCATGTGATCCTCTACGCAACAACTGGCGAGATTGGAGCGGGCGTGTGCTAGGCGCAAGTGTCGTCCGGACCGCAATCTTCACCGCGTTTTGGTGTCTAGGACATTCGGTGACGTCTTCACAACGCACGTAGGGTCTGTAGTGTGAGTGAAACTCCGAAAGACAATAATCGTAAACATTGAGACGACAACGGCTGTTGTGACGCGAGAGACGGCGGTAAAGGCCGTCTTTCGCGTCTCAACCGCCACAGCGGCACAGCCTGACGGCTTCCAAGAAACACGCTGCGCAGGCGCGCCAATCACATGGACACCGCTGAGTGCCGAGAGGAAACGTTGCTGAACTTACCCGCTACGCTTGCCCGGAGAAGTAAAAACAAGCAAAATGGGGCAATGGTGATGACGTTTAGCTCAATGTTGGCTACGCCCACGCCGTAGCATTGACATTTTCTTATTGACTTCTTTTCATTGATTTATTTCCAAGCATGGTGTTTTTAAGCAGGGCTGAACTGCTATACTTCGTTTCACCTTATGTGCGAGCGAAGGCAAAGCTGGAAGCGCGAGCACGAAAGCTCCGTGCCTTCAGGCTTTGCTCGAGTGCGCGAGCTGGGCAGAAACGCAAAAAGCGCTGGTCTCGCGCTTCTAGCTTTGGCTTCGCTCGCAGATAAAGTGAAACGAAGTATAATTCAGTGTTTAGGAAAATTACAAAGCAAGGAAGCCACGAGTAGTCGCACAGCAGTGTGACAGTGAAGAAGGCACTGTACTTTTATTTTATGGCATAGCCATAGAAAGGTTTATGTGAGTATCCATGGCTTGCACATGACGTCATCGCACTATGCTAATGGACATCATTATCATCCTAATACGTTTATCAGGCCCCTCATTTTGGGTCACTCCTACTTTCTCTTGCCGAGAGGAACAGATTCGGTGGTGCGACATGTGTGCTGGAGAAGGCACGGGCGCACCAGCAATGCCACCATAATGGTCGCTCACGTGATGTCAGTGGAAGCCATGTATAAAGCGAACTGTTTCCTTTTTACAGCGGAGCTGTTTTGGGCTAGTTTCCCCAGAATCGTGTCCGCCAGCAAATAAATGTCGACACAACACTCTGGACAGCTACCGCCATCTATAAGCGAAGGCAGCAACCGGACAACCGGCTTGCCGGTGTTCTGGTTGCTGCCGTCGCTCATAGATGGCGGCAACCTTTCCAGCCTTTCTACTCTGGCTTGCCGACTTGCGGCCGGCCATTACTTCATTATTACCATAGTACAGCTACAGCCCTGCTGGTCTTCTTTTTTTCACCAAAGTAAAAAAGCTGATTTTTTTTTTTTTTTTTTTTTGGGGGGGGGATAAGGTTTTTGACAGCAGCTTTTAAAGATAGGCCTTAAACAAAAAAAGAAGCACAAGTAAAATACATTGTCTTCCAGGTTGTTAACGCAATCCTAAATCACGTTATTCACAATTCACAAATCTACTGTCTTTGACGTCTGTTTGTTTCCATATATAAATCATCACTTCAGCCTAATTAAAAAAAAAATATTGGGTTGTGTGTATGTTTATACAGCCTAGCACTTGGTCTGCCTCCAAGGGCGACGAGTCTTCCAGCTGTAGGTGAGCGATTTAGCCAGTGCAGTACAACCGCTAGCCTGGGGTCTTTAACGTAAACCACGCAGTAGGGATATCACGATCACACGCCGGTACGATGCTCATGCAGATCGAAACGGGCAGGAGCGGGAATTGAACCCAGTATCCTGGGTTCTGCAGCGCGAGCTTTCGCTCCACGTGCTCCGAGCTGGTGTGCGCTAGCCCACTCGGCCACCGATCCCTTTTTTTTTCCCCAAAAAAGATATTTTTGATTAAAAGTATGTCTATTTACAAAGTTTTAAAATGATCACATTGGTTGCCATACACCTATCATGTCAGTGAGCACTGTTTGACAGGCAAGGACCGCGATTCACACACAAATTCAAAATGTACCTCGCTCAATCATTTCTCTGTAGCGTCACATGCACCCCAGCCACTCGCGCAGTGGCCCGAGAATTCTTATTTTACCATGAGCCTTCAGAACGCGGTTATGCAAACGCGTTCCAAATAGCGACCAATATGCAAGCCCTTGTTGCTCCGTCGCCTCAAGAAGGCTGCTCACGTACAGAAAGCCGTCACAGAAGTGTTGCCAGGCGGGCTTGGATCCCTCTCGGACCTCCAAGTGATCCGTCCTCGACCGCCACAGCGCATATAGACCGAGGAGTGCCAGCAGCTCCCATGCCCTACTCTGCGCACTGTCGCCGAAAAGCATAAACTTCGCGCTCTTCCACTCTACGTAAAGATCTATCTGCAGCACTGCTCGAAGTTCTGCCAAAAAAAGCTCCGCATTCGTACAGTACAAAAACACATGTTAAGTGTTTCGGGAAACGCACACGAAGTACAATTTGTTGACCACGGTTTTTAACCAGCCACGTCTTTACCGGCAGTACTTCGAAATGGAAGCGTAGAAAAAAATTCTTGACTGCTGTTCTGACAGGGTATCTACGTAAGCGACGAAATACATCCGATTTATCCGCACTTCCCGGAAAGCAGCGATAGAGTGGGGGCGGTATGAGCAAATCAACTGTGTCCCAGTAAAGAGATTTCTTTTTAACTTTCTGCAGGTACTCGTCGGAAAAGCGGGCTCGGAAAAATTCCTTCGCCACTGCTATTTCCTGGTACAACTTCAGAACACGTGCCCGGAAGTCCCCAGCGTCTCCGTCGAGCCACGGCCCCAAAAAGCTTCCTCCCAGCTCTTTAAATCACGAGAGGATTGCCTTGATCGCGGAAAAAGAGGAAACGCTGTACTTTCAGCTTAAGTTCTAGGTTTACAAGACCCAACCCTCCTTTCTTCTGGCTTACAAATAGGTTGTCACGCCTCATACGTTCAAAACACGAGTCCCAGATAAACGTTGCGAAAAATCGATGAACCTTCGCCACGTCACTTTGGGAGCACGGCAACACTTGTGCCGCGTACCAAACGGTCGGGAAAAAAACAGAGTTGCAAATAAATGCGCGATTGAACAAAGAGAGTTCCCTGGCATGCCAGTCAAGCACCTTGCCTCTGAGGCGATTAATGTCCAAACAACCGCATCGGCCACTCAGTTGCACTGCGGTCAAGCTGAGCCCTAGATAGTTAGAAACGCTCGTCATCCAGTTGACACCAAGGAACTGCTCCGGTTTCAAGTCCCAGTCTCCAAGCCAGGCTCCAACAGATTTGTCTGTGTTCATCGCCGCACCCGAGACACTGCAAAAGTCTGCGATGTGTTGGGTTACAGCGCGCACTTGTGTCCTTGACGAGCACAACACCGTGACGTCGTCCGCGTAGGCGAGCACTTTAAGCGTACCCGACGCCAGGGACAGCCCACGAATGCTCGCGTCACTGATAATGGCCCTGCACAACGGTTCCAGGTACAATGCAAACAGAATAGGCGACATCGGGCAGCCCTGTCGCACGGATCGGGTAACTGCGATGGGCGCCGTCCTGTTGCCGTTGACCAGGAGCCGCGTCATGATGTCACGGTAGCACAGCTGAACGTACCGTAGCAGTCGCGCCCCGATCCCACACTCCTCCATGAGCCGGAAGAGGAACGAATGGCGATCCCGGTCGAAGGCTTTGCTCAGATCTACCTGAAGCACTGCCACTGGACGCTTCAACACCTGCGCTGCCTCGCAAACGATTCGCATCGCGTGCAGGTTGATGCTGATGGTCCGTCCCTTGATGCCGTAGGCCTGTTGCTCTCCGACGACGTCCCGTAGACCCCACTCCAGCCGCTTGGCCAGAATCTTGGCTAGGATTTTATAGTCGCTTGTTAGCAGACTGGTGGGCCGAAAATGGTCGACCTTCGGGGTACCCTTTGAGTTTTTCTTCTGGATGAGCACCGTTACCGCCTGTCGCATGGATGGCGGCAGCAGTCCTCGCTTCAGTACGTCGGCGTACACGTCTCGTAGGATAGGACACAGCTGGGCTGAGAACGTCTTGTAGAACTGGCTACCGAGCCCGTCCACTCCTGGCGATTTGCGCGGAGCTAATTCCTTGATGGCTTCCTCGACCTCTGATGCCGTTGTTTTCTGGTTCATTTGTTTTCGGACCTTTGGGGAAATCTTGGGCAGCGCCACTCCAGTCGTTTGGAGAACGCTGTCGTCCTCCACTCTCGTGAACAGGTCGGTGTAGGCCTGCAGAAACGCGTCTTCGATTTCTTCTTGCCGGGTAACCTCGACGTCGCCTACTTGGAGCTTCCCGATCTTGTTGCGTGAAGCGTGCTGGCGTTCCTTCGTCTTGAGTATTTTGCTCGGCTCTTCATCTCTCTCGAGGAGCAGCGTTCTGCTTCCGACCATGGCACCGCGGTACTCCTTCTCGAGAACCTCCAGAATACTACCCTTGCAATCGCGGATATCTTGAGTAAAGAGTCCCGGGGATCGATTTTCCTCTGCGATGAGGATTTCCAGGGTCTTCGTCAAGCTGCGCTTATCCGCCCTTTCACGCGCCGCTTTTTGCTGACTGTGCCGGAACGCTTTTAGCTTGACGTTCTCTTTCAGCTCCTCCCAGGTTACCGCGTTCATGGGCGCACCTCCCGTTTTGCCCTCGAGAAGGTCCTTTATCTGCGTACGCAGTTGTTCGTCCTCGATGAGGCTTTCGTTTAGCTTCCAGCCGCTCCACCAAAAGGACTTCTGGGTTCGCGGCACGGGTCTGCCCAGCGTCACCGTGACCAGAGCGTGGTCCGAGAACGCCAAGGGTAGGACTTTTAACACAGGCGTCATTGCTGAAAATTCTCCCGAGAGGTAGATACGATCGAGTCGAGCATGGCAATTTCCTTGCCAATCCGTGTACGTTGGTTCGACTGTTTTCTCGTTGTCCTTAGCATCCACCAGGTCGAAGTCGCAGAGCAGTTTTCGCAGTTCCACCCGGCTGACGTCCGCTTTCAGCCGCTTCGAGCAATCCCTCTTGGCCAGCACACAATTAAAATCGCCAGCGATAATCGTTCGACAAGGTGTATCGAGATACTGGTGAAGATTTTTGAAAAAGTCCCGCCGCTCAGTCGCGTCATTAGGTGCATACACAGATACAAGCTTGTGAAGCTGTCCGCAGTGCAGCATTTCTACAGCGCACACCCGTCCATTCCTGTCTCCCTCCCACTCGGGGCAGATTGCGATGCCCCTCTTCTTGCGAATCATTATCGCCGTTCCTCCGCTCTGTCCGAATGCCCTCGACAGGAAGACGACAAAGTGACGATCAAAAAAGCGCGTCAACTCCTCCACTTGACCGTCTGTGGCAATCTTGGTCTCTTGTAAGAAAGCGACATCAACCCGCTCGTGCAGAATAGTGTTTAGCACCCATTGCTTTCTTCTTCTCGCCATAAGACCGACACAATTGAAAGGTTGCAAACTTGAGGGGTCGCATTTTGTGGAAAAGGGGGTGCGGGCGAAGTCATGCGACGAGGACACTGTCGAGAGATGAGCAGGGAGCAAAGAGAAAAACAAAAAAGAAGTGACCTACGGAGGGGTTGGCCGGCGTCGCTCTCCCGTCGGGATGCGCGGCTTCGCGGGTTAAAGCGCACCCTCCGTGTGGTATTCTTTTGCCACTTGAATTCGGAGCGTGCTGATGCTTCCCCTGGCAGCATGGTGGTTTCGCTGGAGTCGCTAAGGTCGGAGTTGTCGTCGCTCAAACTGACCTGGCTCGTTTCTTTTGATTCCAGAGCTTGGATGCCCTCAGCGTCTTTTAATGTAGACATATGGACGTCGCTCGATATAACAGGACTAAATGCTCGGCGCTTGCGCAGGGTCGGGTTTCATGGCGTCCCCCTCGGGCTGCAACTGTAAAGGGTGCACTTCTTTCAGTACATCGACCGGGGCCTCTTTCACACCGGCTGTGGACGGAAACCTCAGTTTCGACGTCCCGTGCGGCCTCCTCTGCCTCTTCCTCGTCCATGTTGAGGACACCATCTCCCTCCGCCACCACTTCCTGCGTCACTGTAGCGTAGGTACGGACGCAGTTGTCTCGCTCGTGTCCAAAGCGATGGCAATCGTCGCATCGCGGTACACGACACTCTCGTCGAATGTGTCCCGTACCTTTGCAGCGTAGACATAATGGATCTCGTCCCGGAATCACGACCAGAACGTTGCCACCAGCAATCCTCAACTGGTGCGGAAGGCGTTCTAAAGTGATGCCCTCCTTTAGGCTTAGCCGCACCAGCTGATCGTCGACTGGACGCCGGTGAATCCTTCCGCCTTCCATTTTTCACGCGTCAGGTCCTGAACCTTCCCAAAGGGCTCTAGGGCCCTCCTGACGGTTTCGTCTGATGCGTGGAAGGGGAGCCAATGCAGTTTCATGCGGACGTCCGCGTTCTCCGGGTCCACGACGATGCAACGCTTGCCCTTTACCTCCAGTTCCTTGGCGGTGACCAGGCGCAGCTTGGCTTCCTCCGTCTTGAAGGTCACCATCCAGAGATGATTCATTTGGTAGGCGCCGAGCGCCTCGATGTGCCCAATCACACCAAGACGTTCCATCTCGGTCCTGAAATCGCCTATCTTGTATGGGCGAGCACTCACGTCACCGTGCAGCAGCACAGAGAGTTGCGCACAATGGCTCCTGATGGCAGGGGAGGCAGAACGATACGATAATCCGAGTTAGTTAAAGAAACAGATGAACCGCGGCCGGCGAGGGCCGTTATCGACGCTCCTGAGGAGCTCATGATTCTCCAACCGTTGCTCGGAAGCCGGAAGTAGAATGGCCACCGATCCCCCCTAATTTTAATTGATGCGAGGCTGCGCTTTCTGGCTACATCTTCCTGGCATTGAACCTGCTTTGAGTGATTGTTTAGTATGTTGGTTTAGACGGCCGGAATGAGCGACTTGACTCTCAGCTGTAGATGAGGAAATTTAGTCAAGCCAGTAAAACCACTAACTTGGGGTCTTTAACGTGCTCCACGTAGTAGTGATACATGACCGCACACCGGTGCAATGCACATCCAGATCTTACCGGGCAGGGGTGGGGATTGAAGCCAGGGTCCCTCAGCATGTCGAGATAATTCGGATTGACCACACCGAGAGAGACAGAACAGCACCAGCAAGCTGGGTTAAGCACGCGCCCCCAACTGGCCGCCCCCTCTCGGGGTTTTATTGAAACGCATAAACGTTATTATTACCACATCCCCCTTTCTCTACAATGGGCTTGAAACTAGTTTCTGAATCTTTGGGGCCAAATGATTCGTCGCCCAGCTCTAGTGAAAGTGTAGGGCTCCTCTTTTCTTGTGCCGGAGTCGATGAAAGATTCTTCCGGAACGAGAGCCGTAGCTGGACCTCCCTCTGGGTCGAGTACCTGTTCCGATGTCGGTTCTTTGTCCTTAACGCACGGGGTCTGGACATTCTCGCCTGGATTGATCACTTGTTCGCATATCGTTTCTTCGTCTTCATTGTATCCAGTTTGAGCACTCTTTCTTGGTGTTTCTGCTGGGACTAAATGGTAGGTATTCCGGACGAGTTGTCTAGACGGTGTCTCCACCACAAAGGATCTCGGGTTGTTCGTTTTCCTCACAATCTGCCCCGGCGTGCCAGGGTCTCTGACCCAAACAGAGCCACCGATGGACGGCTCCTTGTGGCAGGTGGTAGCTTACTCCGTGCCGTTGATTGTATCCTTGGGCCTGCCTTCTTTTCTCTTCCTTATCTTTTCTTCGGAAATCCGCGTGGTTTGGCATTTTCGGGGTTAACAGGGATGGCAACATAGGCAAAGTTGTACGTAGTTGCCGTCGCATGAATAGTTGAGTTGGACTAAATCCGCAGGGGCCTGGTGTAGTTCTGTAGATCAAAAGTGCCAGGTCCGGGTCTTCGGCCTTTTTCAGGATGTCTTTGGCAACTTTTACCATGCGTTCTGCTTCCCCGTTACTCTTGGGATAGTGTGGGCTGCTTTTTATGTGGCGAATCTGGTACTTTCTTGTGAATTCGTCAAAACTCTTGGATGCGAACTGTGATCCGTTGTCTGACCTGAACACCTCCGGTATCCCATGGCGGGCAAACACAGACTTTAGGTTCGCCACAATCGCTTCCGATGTTGTTTGCTTCAGCAGACACACTTCTATACATCTGGAGTAGTAATCTACAACTACAAGGTAGTGCTTGCCGTGCAATTCAAACAGGTCGGCTGCAACACGTTGCCATGGATAGTCAGGGAGCTCCGATGCTATCATAGGTTCCACTTTTGGGATGCGCTCTTGGATGCAGCTTGTGCAGTTGGTAACCACCTCTTGCAACTGAGTGCTGAGTCCTGGCCACCACACTGACATTCTTGCTCGTTCTCTGCACTTGGACACTCCTTGGTGCCCTGCATGTAATTGGCACAGCACTTTCTCTCTCAATAACTTCGAGATTACTAGCCGATTGTCTTTCACGAGGAGATCGCTCTGTACCGTGAGGATGTCCTTGTTCCTGAAGTAAGGAGCGATCTCTGGTGGGATGTCCGTCTTGTGGCGCCAGTCCTTTGCACAGTGCTCTCTTAAAGGGGTAGGGAAACGAAATTACAGCGCTCCTTTTCCAGCTTGAATGTGTTGCATGTTGCACCCTAACCTCAAAAACACCAGTCTTCCGTTGAAAGGCACAAGAAAACTAATTTTAAAGCTAAATAAACGATCTTTCAATGTGCACCTGGTGGATGCATGCGGAGCCTATTTGGGATGTAATCTAGCAACGTTGGGGAACTTGCTACGTAGTCGTGACGTAGCAGATTCCTTCGGAGCAGCGCCGCTCTTTGGCATTTCAACATTTTCCTTCTTAGCTTTCCTCCTCAACTCACAAATCACGCATTGAACCAAACAGTCCAAGACGGCAAGGGTGGACTCCCCTCTTTCTCGGACCCTCGTTTGTGCACCCGGATACAGCCATTCTCCCCCTAGAAGATTAGCCAGTCGCTCAAAACTCGAACAAAAGTTGCTTTCCCCACCCCGTTCAGCCCTAAGCTGACAGTGTTGTGGAAACTACGTGCTCCTTGGGCCAGCCATGCCAGCCACACGCTCGTCACCCCACGGGTACTTCGAACGGCTCGGTTGTGACGCGTTGACGCTATTGGCACCACCACAACGCTGACAACGCCACCAAGGGCAAAGCTCATAACCCCGCCAGCCTTGCTACGCCACGAATGCAGGGAACCTTTTCTTTCTGCTTTTGTTTGCACCGGATATCCCATGACGCATCGCGCTCTCCGTTCGCTTCTCTTCGAGCGCATGCTCGAGTGCACCGTTTGGAACGAAAAATATAGCCAATCGTTCAAAATACAAACGTGCGATTATCATTTACGGTTATTATCCGTCATGCTTGACTCATTTCCGAACGAAATTATATCACTTTAAATTATTTCAATGGATCTACAGAAACAACCTATATTTGACACAGACACCTCCTTCTAGCGCCTACACATTACGAGACCCGAAACGTAGAATCCCAAGCATACGAACGAATTATGGCAAGCAACGTTTATCGTACATAACTACTAAATTATTAAATTCCCCCGGTATTGATGTTAATTTTAGTTCCCCTTTTCCAAAGTTCAAAAAAGACTGCAGAGGAGCTCTGGTTTGCAGTGATATCGCATTTTCATCTATTTAAGGCATGTATATATATTTATATTTATATTTATTTTCAATGAAACGTTACGTATGCAAAACTTTTGTATCCTAATTTTTGGCCCTGTAGCCTGATTTTTGGTTTTGATTTAGCTTGTTTCCGCTTAGTTTGATAAATCCTTGTTTATACATGTTTAGTAGATATGTAAAAACTGGTGTCTATTTTATCTTTTTTTTCCACTTGTGTAGTTGTTTGAGTTGCGTCATTGTATTTATGTGTTTTTCAGATATTTCTAAAATGATTTTTTTCTATTTGTTTTATTGCGATGGCTGTCTTGTTATCTATTCTCACTGTGACTTGTTTGAAATGTTATTTCCGCTGTATGAACTGCAGGGGGCAGAGGCGTTGTCAGGCATCATGCCTTTATCTCTGCCCCCTCTGCGGATAAATGAAATCCGCAAAACAAATAAAGAAAAAAAAAAAAAAAATTTGAATATTTCAATTTTTGTTTCCGTACCCCTTTAACTTGCAACATACAGGATCTTGACTCTGAGCAGTGCGTACTTCGTCCAGATAGTGACTCGTAGCTGGCACGAAGCTTGTCACAAGCTGGACGTACGCCTCTAACTCATCTTCCATCTTCTCAGGGGGCTCTACTGGGGATCTCGAGAGAGCATCTGCCGTCCACAAATCCTTCCCGGGTACATGTTCTATGGAGTAGCTGAAACGCATGAGTCTGAGCTTGAACCTCTGGATTCTTGCAGGAATGGTATTCAACTCTCAGTCACCCAATAACGCAATTAGGGGTCTGTGGTCCGTTTGCACATGAAACTTGGTTCCTATCAGGAACTTTTCAAAGCGTTCGCATGCCCAAGTGACCGCATTTTTCTATTTGCGCGTACCTTCCTTCCGTCTCACTCAGTCCTTTGGATGCAAAAGCGACCGGGCTCACCAGTCCTTGTCTATCCTTCTGCAACAGCACTGCGCCTAGCCCATACGCCGAGGCGTCTGCCGACACGATCAGCTGCTGTCGGGGATCATAGAGTGTCAGCGTTGTAGCTTTTGTGATGTCTCGCTTCACCTGGTCGAATGATCCTTGCTGCGGGGCGTCCCAGTTCCATTCTGCGTCCTTTCTGAGGAGATCTCTGATGGGTTTTAGCTTCTCCGACAAGTTGGGTATAAACCGTCCAACCTGGTTAGCCATGCCGATAAACTGACGAACTTTAGTAACGGTGTCCGGTGCCCGGAAGTCCATGATTGCCTTCACTCTTTCGGGGTCTGGCTGGAACCCTTCCGCACTCAGGATGTGTCCCAAGAACTTCAAAGATGTTTTTGCGAACTCGCACTTGTCGTTAAGTGTGATTCCCGCAGTATTCAGTCTCAAGAACTTGATTCATACGTCTTTGGAAGTGCTCAGGCGCCGAGGAGATGCCAAAGGGGAGCCTTTGGAAACAGAACCTGCCAAAGGGGGTTATAAAAGTTGTGAGCAGCTGTGAGTCTTCAGCCAATTTCACTTGCCAGAATCCCGCTTTGGCATCCAACTTCGAAAAAACCTTCGCACCAGCGAGACGCCCCAGAGTTTCTTCTACCGACGGGAGGACAAGCTTCTCCCTTTCGACGCACTTGTTGAGGTTTGTCAGGTCAGCACAAATCCTGACTTCCCCACTTGATTTGGGGATCACCACCATAGCTGAGCACCAGGGAGTCGGCTCTACGATTTTCCTAGTAATGCCGTCCTTCTCCATCTCCGTCAGCTGGGCCTTGACCTTATCCAACAGAGCCAAGGGCGCTCTCCTTGACGTGTTTACTGACACTGGGCTTGCACCTGCCTCGAGCTTGATGTGGTAGTCACCTTTCATTTCCCCGAGACCATTGAACATTCCTGGGAACTTTTCTTTGTACTTGGCACCTGGGTCTGCTGTAACCGCTTGCATCAGCTGTACAATCTTTAGACCCGTACTCGCCCGACGACTCAGCAGAGGTTCTTCCAGCCCTTGGATAACATACATCTCATCTCGGACGCTGTTGTTTCCACAGCTTAGGGTGGCTTGAACCTTTCCCAACACGTTCAGTGGCTGTCCGCTAGCACCGTAGAGTTTCACTGCAGTGGGTCGTACTGCACTCACATCTCTAACAGCCCTCAGTGGCACCGCATTTACATCTGCCCCGGTGTCAATCTTGAAAGTGATTGACTTTCCATTGACGCTGAGCTCTTTTCTCCATGCTGATGCATTGCTACCCTCCTTGAGTGCGCCCAGTGACCATCTTTCCTGTAAAGGTTCATTCTTTTCTTTGGTGACTTCTCGTAGAGTTTTCTTGTAGCACATCTTTTGCCAGTGGCCTTTCTTGCCACAGGAGTGACATTTGGACGTGGATGCTGGGCAGTTGCTCTTTTCATGAAAGCTTTGTCCGCCGCAATTCCAGCAACCGTGTAGCGGGCTCTTCCACCTCGCAGTCTCGTTTGTTTGGTCTCCGGAACTGGAGCGGCCTTTACTCGACGTTTTCCGGAAGGCGTCGACAGACAGTTCTTCTGCTGGGTTCTCCTGGCGCACGACAGCCTGCTGCCTTCGTACGGCTTCCTTTTGTCTCGCCTTTTGTAACGCCTTCTCCAGGGTGAGTTCGGGATCTGTTTGTAACGTCTCTGACAGCTTCCCGTCCTGTAAGCCGACCACCAGGCGGTCGCGCACCAATTCTTCTTTGAGTGCTCCGTACCCGCAGTGGGCCACCAGTCTGTGTAGGGCCGTTACGAAGGCCTCGACGGTCTCGCCAGGTTCTTGCTTGCGTTGATGAAACCTCGCTCGCTCGTAAATAACGTTTCTTTTTCCGATGCAATGATTTTGGAATACTTCCAGCACCTTTTCGAAGTCCACTTTGTCTTCTTCCGTCAGCGTTGCTGCGGCGAGTATGTCCTCGGCATCTCCCCCTAGGCAGTAGATTAGAGCGTCTACTTGAGCTGCTCCTTCTTCCTCCATGAGTCGCGAGACCCTTCTGTACCTGAGGAAACGACTGGACCAGGCCGTCCACTCCTCTGGGCGTTGAAAATCGAACGCCGTCGGTGGCGCGAAACCGTAGGCTGGCCTGGTTTCCCGATGTTCGCCCGCCGCCATCTTTGTCTCTGCCGCACCCGGACAACCCGACCGTTTTCTTTCTTCCCGGTCGGACGCCTCTTCTGTTGTGACCGCCGCTCGTCACGCCTGCCCTTTTCAGTGCTGTGGCCGTTCGGATCCCACTTCTGACACCATGTCGTGATAATTCGGATTGACCACACCGAGAGAGACAGAACAACACCAGCGAGCTGGGTTAAGCACGCGCCCCCAACTGGCCGCCCCCTCTCGGGGTTTTATTGAAACGCATAAACATGATTATTACCACATGTATAACGCTACATAATGAGTCTGGTATTCATACGTCACCTAAGTCCGTCTGTGAGCTGTTTTCAGAAAACTTTAAGTTATGTTTTTCTAATCTCAACACTACTTCTTCTGTGACATGGGATTCTGATGACTATTTACCTTTAACGAGTATTACGGTTGATGAGGTGGTTTCGGCTATCGGTAAACTAAATTCTAAGCTACCGACAGGTTCCGATGGTATTTCGAACTTTATTGTGAAGGGCTGTTGTGAAGTGTTTGCTCCTCTTCTCGAAAAGGTGTTTAACATGTCGCTCCAGAAGGGTGTCTTTCCAAACACCTGGAAATGCTCAATTGTTGTGCCAATTTTCAAATCTGGTAATTGTGGTGAGATCACTAATTATCGTCCTGTATCTCTTTTAAATGCATTCTCAAAAGTGTTCGAGAAGGTGATGTACAGCCGTTTGTATAACTATTTTAAAAGAAAGATTGTTCCCGTTCAGCATGTTTTTTTAGCAGGAAGATCCGTGGAAACAAACTTATGCACATTTCTTAATTATTCTATGCCAATTGTCCAGAGTCGGGGACAGGTAGATGCAGTATATCTGGATATGTCGAAAGCCTTTGACAGGGTTAATCATGAATTCTTATTGCTGAAACTCAAGAACTACGGGCTTGGCCCTGAGTGCATTACCTGGTCAGGAGTTATTTACATGAAAGACAAAAACTGTGTTAGAGTTTCTGGCTACCTGTCGCGTCCTTTCATATCTGTTTCGGGTGTGCCTCAGGGCTCCATCTTGGTCCTTTGTTGTTTAACATTTTTGTAAATGATCTCATATCCTCCGCGAAGCACTCGCAGGTGCTCATTTTGCAGACGATGTTAAACTGTTTCGGCAGGTGCACTGTATCGCCGACTGTACCTTGCTGCAAGAGGATGTCTCGTCAGTACAGAAATGGTGCATTTCAAACAACTTAATTTTGAACCCCCGTAAACCCAAGTGATGTCTTTGTCAAGAAGGCCTAATACGTTATCATATGACTATACTATGGAAATTGAGCCTATAAGTAGGACCAAACTAGTAAGAGATCTAGGGGTTTTTGTGGATGACCACCTTTCTTTAATTCACATATTAATTCCATCGTAAGTCAGTCCATGCGGGCGTTGGGAATAATGGCTCGTTTAACTAAACCATTCAGCAATCATCACTGTCTGTTGCGACTCTACAGCACCCATGTACGCTCTAAACTTGAATTTGCATCTGTCGTTTGGAATAATATATCTAGCTCAGCAAGCGAAAGTATTGAACATGTACAAAGGCGGTTTGTACGTATAATCTACGATAGATATTTTGGTCGCATATTTTATTTTTAATACAATCTGATTTTAACTAGACTAGGATTTTGCACTTTATGTAACAGAAGGTCTATCCGGGATGTTAAGTTTTTGCATAAGTTGGTTCACGGATCAATAGACAGTTCTACTTTGCTTGCTTCTTTAAATTTTCGCATTCCTGTTAATACAAGTTCTAGAAATCGTAGAGTGTTTTATCCAGATCACCTTAACTTGTCACCTGTATCACGAATTCATCATGTCCTTAACACGAAGTATTGCGGCATTGATATTTTTTGTACAACTTTGCCCCATATGTTTTACACATGTGCATGATTTTAAAATCGGTTTGATTAAGGATGTATTTTTTGTAACGGAAATGTAAGTCTTACATTGTGCTTTACCGCAAAGGCCAACCGGCTGTTGGTAAGCACGCATAATAAGTATTGTATTGTATTGTATCTTTCTTTCTAGTAAGATATTTGGTTGACTTTATGCAATCATTTTATCAATTCCTAACCTTAACTTCTGAAATTTCTTTAGTTTTGCATATGTTCAGAACTTCTTTATGAAACTTGTAAGATATTAAATATGATCATTTTCTTCCATGTACATTCGAAGTTTGTTCAATTGCATCAAGGAGTAAAAAACTTAACGTCAAACCAGCTAAGCAAAGGAAAACAAATGCAGTGAATCCTCTTGCAGAACGGGAAAACTTACTGAAAGTGAGAAATGGCACTTGAACTCTGATAATAATGATGGGATCTTCTGAATATGCATACTTCTCAAGTTCTTCTTCCATTTATTAGTAAGAAAAAGGTATAATGAATTGTTTTTCATTATGTTCTGGATCTGATAAACTCTTGAATAAGATCAAATTGTGTTTTGCCCCTAGACCATTTATAACATAGTGAATACAACATTGACCACATAAAAAGGAGTTTATAGTTTAAATCTGTGATTAAATATAGAGTATATCTTTATTACTTGTACTAAGATACTTTCATATTGATTTAGCAGGGGTAGACCAAAACTATAAAAAATTCAGTATACTTTGGACCATTAAAATAACAAACCCAATAAGTTCCCAAGGATGGAAAATTGTCATTATTTATCACATTAAACTTGTTTATTTGTTTACGCAACTTATTTTTTGGATATACACCACTAAATCCCGGTTTTTGCTTTAATAATAATAATCATAATAATAATAATAATAATAATTTGTTTATTTAATGTGCCCAAAAACAACCACGCGGGTCTTCACATTGGCGCACACAAGACAAAAAGAAGAAACACAGCACACGCACATCTTCAATGTACAAATTAGCATGACTACAAATAGGTCGCACACTTCACACAAAATGTAATAGAGTTTCAACTTTCAACTAGACTTGCCAAGTTCCGGCGAAAAACGGGGAGATCTGTGAAGATGTCCAAGCTAGACGATGCGATTGTATTAAATGAAATTTGCATACGGGACAGTGGTGAGAGTTTAGACATGAATTGAACATAAAATACAGTAAAATTTCTGGTAACGCGACAAGGAACATGCAAATCGACAGAATTCAGAAGTTGATTAGCATCAGTCCAACCATTTACCACCCTGTGCAAAAAATCAGATCACGCTCGAATCTTCTATTTGACAAAGACTTAAGTAAAACGCTCTAAAGAAGAAATTCATAATCATAATAAAAGCGACGCTGAAAGTGTCTATCATACAAAATGCGTATCATTCTTTTTTGCACTGATTCAATACTTAGACTGTGTACTTGTTAGAGAATTCCAAACAACAGAAGCAAATTCAAGCCGTGAACGGACTAAAGCACAAAACAAACGAATCATACAAGCAGGGCGTCTGAACTTTTGAGTTATACGAGATATGATACCAAGAGTTTTCATCGCACGGCCAACAATAAAAGAAACATGAGCATTGAATGACAACGCGCTATCAAGGCACACACCAAGATCTTTCATCACAGTCACGCGTTCGATTGGAGTTCCTCCCAAAGAGTAAGTAGAATGCATAACAGTGTGTCGTCTCTCAAAGAAAGAACCTTAGTTTTGGTAAGATTTAGGAGCAAATTATTCGCCAAAGACCATTGCACTATGTTATTCACTTCGTGCTGAAGAGCATTACAATCAAGAGGAGTAGCAACGCGCATAAAAATCTTAATATCATCCGCAAAGAGTAGGAGCTCAGCTTTTTTTACACATGAGGCTATATCATTAACAATACCAGAAACAGAAGAGGCCCCAGAACAGACCCCTTAATATTGTAATGATATCTGTAGAACTTAGTGGTAACTTTATTATTTTTTACCAATTATGCTAACAGCCTGGCCTGCAATGTTCTCAACAGCTCTCGCAGCTCCAGCCGTTGCGGCTCCTGTTAAGCACCCTTTGACAACAAGTGGCTGGGCTCTGGCTGCAAAGACTGCTAATGCCCCAAAGATTGGCCAAAAACCATCTTCTTGAGTCTTTTGATTTCTCAACTGTGTTTAACTGAACTTTATGTCCACAGGCTTACCCTTCTTTAAATTCTGAATTTGAGTGGAAGTAAGAAACGACATAGAATTTGTGGATATAGCCCTTGAATCAATTCGAATTTTACATTATTCTTCTTTCTTAATTGAAGCCTTGGGCTTCTTTTGTTGAGCTTCTGATAGGTGTAATGGGTATAGGATATTTATTTATACAATAAAAACTTCATTTCGGCAAACTTCATTTTATCATCAGTAAGAGTTACATTAATTTGTCTGTCCAACTTGTATATCATAAACATTTTGTACCTTGTAGCCAGAATACTTCGAAGTTTAACATGTACTTGAATGTGAGATGCGTGAGCATTTTCAAATGCATTCGTAGGCAGATTCGCGACATCAAAACAAAATATTGGATAGACTTGCAAATATTCGTTTTATTACAACTGTCCCGGTACCTACATCTACCGTTTTAAATCCGGCTTCCAAGAATCATTAGAGGCATCGTCAAAAACAAAACTTGTTGGTGTGAAATCACAATTGGAAAGAATCTAGGGGAGTTTACTTCTACATTTATAGTTTTTAGGTTTAAATTATCAAAATGCGTATTGTTTCCAGTTGAAGAATTGATTGTGAAGTTTTTTTGAAAAGCAATAATAATATATTTCAGTTTATTTAATATTCCTGAAAAATCTATGGCTATGTTCTCCATTATCAAGGTCTATTGTTTTAGTGGGTTTAAAACTTTCCCATTCCTATGACACAATCTTATTACTCTTGAATTGTTCAGTTAAGAGGGCTCGAGTTTCCAAATTTGATGTTATCTTTGGAATCTTCCATAATAGCCTGTCAAGTAAAACTTTGTCATTTACTCCAGTGTTAATTAACATCTCTGTGTAATTATTGTTAGTTTAAATGTCCTTCCTTGAAATACTTCATCAATTCTTAAAAAACCTAATTGGTTCATTGACCTTAGCAGACACGTTTATAACCTTTGAGTTTTTTGGTGATTTCATATCTCTTGGCAAATCTTTTGTTATATCCTGGGTTTACTTTAACACCAGTAACAGTCTTCTGGGCATTATGTTTAGTTCATATGTTTCAGACGTATATCGATACCAAAGCTCGGACGTGGCTGTTGATCTTGAAAAATCTTCTGAGTAGGTGAATAATTTCTCGGTCATTGAACTGATTCCAGGAAAAAGATTATGTTAGATTTCCTTACTGTTAGCTGTAAATCTTATTTTTGAAAATGCCTTCGCACCAATGTTAATAACAAATGTAACAATATTAGCATCATTGAGATTTGTATTATCACTTCTAACAATCTTTAGTCTGCATTGAAGCACACTTTTGGATAACCTAAGGATTTCCCTGGTGTTGAACACAAGAGTTCTACTTCATAGATTTTATAGTATCATTTGAATTTCTAACAATTTAAAAATTATGACGTTCATCTGTGGCAATATGTATTTCTGTTACACGTAAGCTCCAGTTGTTCATTTATAAGGTAAAAATGCATGCAAGAAGGTGATCACGATTAACTTTCGATTTTTTTTCCGATTTTTTATTTTTTATCAATAATCCCCTTCCGTCAAAACATTTATGATATGTTCTGTAAATTCTGTCTTACTATTAGAATACCCTGTTTTTAAAGGCGTTGTAAATTTCATTAGCTTTCATATGTTTTGGAATTTTTAAATCATCTTCAACTAGTTTTGATGCTGCATTTTATAATTTCAGTTTAACATCTGCAATTGTATCTTTAGCAAATGTAATCATTTTAACTTTTGTTCAATAAACAAATTACTTACCAGATGATGCTAAGAGCCTTGCAAGTGATTTTAATGAATTCGCTACCTTGAATATCAAAATATACATTCTTTGAATGCTTACGAAAGTGTTGACACAGGTTTGCAAGTACAACCATTTATTATAGAACATTTTACAGAGGTTCAGAAGAAATATGTAACGTAATGGAACAGTCTTCTTTATTAAAATCAATCTGTCTATTTTTTTATCTGTAATTCTTAAAGAAAACTCCACGATCTCACTATATTGTATCTCAAAATTCGTCATTGGGTGTACTAAATACCAGCCATGAATTGAGTTCTTTGTATGGAACAAACCTGTAAAGTAAAGGATTTTTCATCATAATTATATTATCATCTGATCAAGAAGCTTTGACTAAACTACAATGAATAATTATTGTCCTAACCTCTTTTTTCAACATTTGCTGGAAAATTCCCAATAACTTCAGTTTCTTTCTTATCACTTCCATGTTGTTATTGTTTCAATCGAAATATTCTTCTCAAATAAATCGCTTTTCCGAAATTCACTTTCCATCTTTTCTTTAGGATTATTGATATTCTATTAGTAATACCTGGTTGTACTTCATTTTAAAGTATTTAACCATTTGATAATTCAGACATTCACTCAAGGCACGACAAATATTATTTTTGAATTTAGCAGATATATTACACCATGTCTAAGTAATTGCACATTTGTTCATTGCAATAAATTTTTTTTATCTTTCTTTCTTTCTTTCTTCCTTTCTTTCTTTCTTTATTAAATGACCAAAAAAATCTAACTTCCGTCTCTCGGCAAATGTTTCAGTACCTTCACCATTTATAAGAGTTTTATTAATTAGAGTATCCTTCATTTATTAGACAGATATATTTTATCATATGATTGTTTATGCTGGTTTTGATTAGTTTTTAAATCTCTAATAAAATATATATTATAAAAATGATTCACTTTCAAGATTTTACGAGATTTGATAAGATCATCAACCCTTGTATAAATACCATCTTCAACGATTTTTTCATGTTACTTATTATGTTTCTCAGTTCATCTTTGTATTTTCTAAGAAATTATATTTTTTCATCAACAACACTATGTTTTGCTTGTAACCGTTTTTTCCTCTTCAGCACCAGCTTTTTTTTTAATTCCCTGCTTAGCTCTCCTTTTTGATTCCTAGTGATTAATATAGCCTTGTATATTCATCTAATTTTTCTGCAAGTTAGTCTATGATATGCCGATACTTATTGAATGTATCTTACAAACGATGTAGTTGAAGTTGACTATAAAAATTCTAATCAAAACTTTTATTGATTTCGTCTAACTCTAGACCAAGATTAAGACTTATTGGAGCGGATGCAGTAATGGCTGGCAAACTCGACTTGTCTAATAATTGTGCAAGGTCAAATGTCTTTGCATACTGATATTTTATCGTCTCAGCCTGATTTTTAAGTTCGTTTGTAGCAGGTTCTAAGACTAATTCCATATAAATTCTTAATGATTCCTTTGGGTTTTTATTATGTGTCACTCGACCTTTAATGACTTTCTCATTTTTCATTATGTCCATTATTGATAGTTGATAGCATGTTCATAGCATTTGCTGGATCCATTATTTTCAGTAGGCTTGAAATATCCCCTTGCAGTAAATAAAAGACTATTCAGAGTTCATATAAGAACCAAAATATATCGATGGGAATGTAATAGTATGGCCATTTTAAATATTTAGTATATGGTCTAGATTATTCTGTCAAAATAAATTGTTTTAATTCACCGTTTGACAATGTTTATTATAACAGGCTGTACGTGTATGCAAGAATGTTAAGAATATGAATTCCTTCAGAATATAATTAACATGTCGAGTGAAAAGACAAGTGAATATGTAGCATTCTTTATTGATTAGGAAAATTATATAATAGCAAATAATGACTTGAATGAATCTAAACAAAATAATGTAGTTATTGATGATTTCGGGAATATTCGAGATTAAAAATTCTGGAAAAAGTTTCAGATTTGTTTACAATGTCAAGAAAGAATAATTTCTCAATCATATTTATCGCTCATGATTTACATAGTATTCCACCGGCATTAAAAAGAAATTGTAACTATATCACTTCGTTTTGATTTAAAGATAAAGGGATATGACATTTAAAAGTGAATTTAGATAAGATGAATGAATTTTAAAGGGTCTACACCACTATAAAACAACATAAATATAATGTTTTACTAATTGATAAAGTGAATATTGATTATAGAATGAATTTTGAGAACATAATTTTTACTTGGGTATGAAACGAGATACTGGGTAGTAAAGGCAAACATTACAGGAATTAGAGGAAATCCGGGGATTGGACTTCAATTAGATGATTAAGGGAAATATGATATCTAAGAGAAAAAGTTGGTAAATTTTAAGAATCCCAGTGAAAACCTTGGTGCTGTTAATCTTATCACCTCAGTATGCAATACGGTACACAATAAAAAGTATAAGAATGTAAAAGAAATCCATGAAAATTTAAAAAAAGCCTTAAAACGTAAAAGAAAGCTATTAAAAAAGGTGCATAGCATATATAAATAAGTTGAGCTAGCCTCTGAAAAACTACCATTTGAACAGGTTGAGGGGGATCTTGTTGAAAAAGATATAAGATTTAAACAAATTGGTTTATATCATATTAAACTTGTATTTCCGGAAAAAACACATTGAACGAATTTATACGATGAGTTGGGAATTACGTTCTTGGTTACAGGAAGATATATTAAGTAAATCTAGCAAATCTATTGATTTATCGTTCACAAGTCTCTTTGTAGATAATGATGAAATTTATTTTAAGATAAAGGGTGAGAACATCACACTGAACAATTGGTATATTATAATAAAAAAACGTTATTATTTTAGCAAATAATGTCATATGCTAATGAACTTGTTCAATCTTCTAAGAAAACTTTTTATCATCCACAAAGGCTAGGGCTTTCTTCGTTACTGTCTCGATATATATATTTCATGATTTTTCGATGTTATCAAATTTTGGATCGTGACTACATCTTTTTTATCTTCTTCACATCCGGATAAGTTATCAAAGTAAACTGAAATAAACCTCAAGGCATGATAATTTAGATCACAACTGTTAGAGTCCGGGCCTTTATTTTTTCCATTCCAATGATCATGATCGTTTGTTTTCATGGAATGGTTAGACATATCTAGCATCCATGGGCATTATCGTGTATATCTCGATCTTTCTCATTTAGATGAATATTCTTTTTCTTTTCCACAAAATAACTTTGCAGTATTTTACCACGATAAACATATATTGGAACCTTTATATTATTGTAAGCACTGACAACATAAATTCAAAAACTAGATGGTATGTGATTTTGGTATGTTGTTCCTGCATTCTCATCTATTCGTGGAAGAACCGATTCGAATTCAACATAGGTAGCATACGGAAGTCTGAGTTTACGTATTGAAATCAATATAACCAGGTTTTTGTAGAACGACTTTTATAATTTTGTTATTTTTACAAACTTCCTTGTGGTCATTTAAAATGTTTTCCTTTGTGGTTTGATAAAGACATCATTCGCATGTGTACACCTTTCTATTATGTTCTGTTGGGAGACTAATCAGCTTAGATTCTTTATCCAAGAATAATGTTATTTATGCAATAGGAGGTTTACTATACTTTTATATTAAGTTTCCTTCTCATTACAGATTACACCTACCGTGCCCCCGAGGGCAAACATATTAATTTGTTTTTATTTTATCCTGTCTTTCAAACTATAATCTTTGGCTGAGACCGGAAACTCAATGCCGTCAACATTTCATTCATTCTGATAATCCTCAGATTTGGAAACTCTATCGACAAGATCGTTTGCTGGGTGTAATGATGATGAGAGTACAGCCCACATAAAAACATTTGTTGTCCTTATTTTGAACATTGATTACAGCCTTCGTATCCTTAAAGTCATGGGGTAGAGGGTGTATGATGTCCATTTCAATGGTTAAAATTTAGTGACGGTCCTATTCATTCCAGTTACTTTTCGAAAGTTTCGACCGGATCCTTCTATTCGCGTTCTTGAAATTTGATGAGAATCCCATTATGAATCTCTTTTTCTAAACCTAGGCTATCCATGAAATCAATCTTCGGAAGGACTATACAATACTCAATTATCTAATCTTCTCTCTCTATTTCAACAACTAGACGGATGTTTACACAACATTTCGTCTTTAATATTACACTTTCGAGTGTCTTGCGCATGGCCTTGTCTTTAATGGACTTATGGAATTCATCAATGTTTAAGGATTCATCGTGGTTCTCATAGTCATTCACAATGCCTTCAAGGGCCTCTGTTGTCACTTCAAAATTTTAATGTCCTTTTGAATTCCGTTCATATAGGCCTTTGTAGGACGGATTTATCTACCGACCGAAGGTACACTGTATATATCTTCCTTTAGTATTTTTTCGGTTTTGGTTTATTGAATACATTATCCCAAAATACTAAATGAAAGGGTATCAATTTTTCATAGTCATCGTTTCTAATAATTTCATCGATTATTTGTTCACGCTTTTTTCCTTGTTTGTTATCTTCAATTCTTTGGCTAGAGGATAGAGGTCCTTCCACAGGAGATCTTTTATTATGAATTCCATCTATAAGAGGAAATAGTTTACTTTTTTTAATGGTCTTATTTAAATTGAAAACGTTTTACCTAATACAGTTCGTTTTTCGAGACTATTGAAAGAAATTCATTCTCCGTCGGCGTGTGCCAGTCTCGCTTCGGGCTTGTTCGTGGCGGTTTCCAAATCTCTTTTAGACATCTGTTTGCTCTTTATAGTTTGTTGAAATCTCTTCTTGGACCATCTTTATATATTTCATTGATATTTCTCTCTACAGTCGTTTCCTCTTCTAACTCTTCTTAATGATGCTTCCGCGACGGCGATATCAGTTATAACACCCGCGCTGTCGACCTTGGTTCATATATTTTTTGTGACGTAGTTGCCTACAGCTCGAACGCGTCGCTGGAGATAGAATTCTTAAACAATATGCGGTTTGTGTAATAATAAGACATTTATTGCTAAGGGTCGTTACTAATTTGGTGTATTTTTATACACATGTTAACATAATATATATGTAAATGACAACAAGTTATTTTTATTTCACTAAAATGATCAGTTAGATGAACAGCTGTCACATAAGAAATGCAGGGTGTCGAACCGAACCCGAACCCGAACCGAAAATCGGATCAAAACCGTTGTTTTTGACCGAACCGGAACAAAACCGAAACCGAAATCGCACGCTTCATATTGAACCTGAACCGGAACGAAACCATAATCTGATGTGGCGGTTACCGGTTGAACGAAAACGGTTCAGGGCCACTTGTGTCAATAATTGGTTTAAATGGGAAAAGTTGCGGGCGTATATTTTTCTCATGTTGCCAAGACTAATCCTAACATACTGTGAGATATTTTTACATTTCGTTTTCATTGCATACGTGATAAAAAATGCATCATCATCCGGAGAGCTTCAACTTTCCCTTGTTTTTTGGATTGATCCTGGCGGCGCGGTAGCGGCGGCGGCGATTTCAAGGCACCGCTTGGCCGCTTGGCTACGAAATGTCCATGTGTCGGAGCGGATTGCGCCACTGAAGGTACGGAGGCCTATGCGTCCGCGAATGTTTGACCTCAAGATGAACCGTAGTGGCAGTCGATGAGAAATTTAGCCAATCGAGCACCGAAAGCGAACCACGTGACCTTCCGCTTGAGTGCAGCGACACCTTGAAGGAAGGATGGACAAGTACCGCGCTGCTTCGGGAGTATAGTTTGTGGGGTCGCCTGCGGTCAATTTCAATGAAAAACAATATTTTCTTCAACGTGCTCGGAGTGTTACCGTGCGAAAAAAAAAAAATACAAAAAAAAACATGGGTTATCGGAGTCAACGTTACTCGGCGATGATTCGCCGACGCGCCGCGCCCTGGAAGGAGGCCAGGGGGAGGAGGAGGAGGGGTTAGGGAGAGAAGAAAATGTGTCTGTTTATTTTTTTTGTACGTTTTGCAGACTAGCAAGGCCAGCATGTCGCCTGTTAAACCATTTCCTCCTTTTTGTTTGAAGTCCTCTTTCATCGTCTTCAACTGAGCATTCGAGAAACGTCGTTCGATGTGGTGGCATTACCGGGACTTTGCTCGGTGGCTGACAGGTACAAATGAATGACCCGGTCTGTCGGACCCGGACCGGGTCATTTCCATAGAGCGTTGTTTGCGATAAAAAGTCAAAGTGACTAGACAAAGCATCGCCACGAGATCTTTAGAGCAGTGTTTTTCCGCCGGAACCCGAAGCGCTGTCAAGATGTAGTTACATTTCATTATACGTGCGTTTTCACGTGCCCGGTCACTGACACATCGGCCGGTCTGGCCGATGTATACACGAACACAGCTTAACTACGCACTCAATGTCTCAGTTTCTGTATTTTACGGCACATTTGTTTGCTCTTGTACCCCTGTCAGCCACTCTGGGGCATTGCTATGACAGCTTACTGGGTGCCGAAAACAGGTTGCATGTATAAAAAAACGTGTGTGTAGAGCAAAACAAACCAAAACATATGGATGGCAAGGAATCTATCTAGATACCTTTTTACTGTCCAGAAAATACGCCCTCTTCTGGCAGATTTTGAAATACTGCACAGCTGCGTGTGCCAAAGACACCATTAAAATGGAAAGCCGATCTTTTGTATATCGTTCACTTAAGAACAGTAATATACAAGTAATAGCCTTTCCCATTAATAGTGTTTTTGGCGCCCGTCACTGTGCAGAGTTTTTTTTTATATCTGCCTGAAGAGGGAGCAGTATTGGGATGGGTCTATTGCAAATATCTCGTGCTCAGAAAAGGCTGCAGGAAGTGCTCAGTCAATATTCAAAGGTCGAGTTAGGAACCGGTTCGAACCGGTTCGCGCTTATTAAAACCGGTAACCGGAGAGATATTATGTGCGCTACCCTAAACCGGAACCGAACCGGAACAAAATACAATGCTACTGAACCCGAACCGAACCAAAATAATGACCGGTTCGACACCCTGAATAAATTGCTCTTGATTCCCTTCCCAATTCGATTACCGCTCCACCGCAGAGCAAACGAGACCTCTCGCCTACATTGATGGTGACATCTTTGCCCCTTGTGTTGTTCCTTAAGGGCCTCCTCCCCTGGTGGATTGGTTCGATGGATAGCTGCGGCTCTCGCCAAGAGGCTCAAGCGCACTGGTTCGCTTGTAATGGCCTGTGCGCTGGAGGCTTAAGCGCTTTGGTTCGCTTGTAATGGCCCTGTGCAATGGCAGTGTCAGATCATTTGTCGCGAAAATCCAGCAAAGCTTCCTATATGGCTGAGAAGCACTCTAATGGCTCCACCCAAAAGTAAAAACAAGCCGAAATTCAAAGTTCGTAATACTCTAAGTTTACGGAAATAAAAAGGGTTTTTTGAAAAGGGTTACAAAAAGAATTATACGACCGAAGTCTTTCGTATAATTGAAGTTTTAAGCGACGATGTTTCGTATCACCATTTAGTTGACATGAAAGGAGGGGATATTTTAAAGACAATTTATGAACAGGACATGGTGAAAAAAGTTCCTACAGGGTAATTTTTGTATATTGTTTTCATGTTATTTCTTTCAGATCAGTTTTCAAGATCGGGGCAGTAGGGGATGGGATGGTCCAGAACTCTAATTTTCTACACTACTACCATCCCCTCAAGTTCGACTTCAGTGTTAGTTAGTTAGTCCTGAGTCACAAGGTAGCAAACCAGTACCACATCAACGCGGGTTAACATTTGCTTCTATCGAATTAAAAGTTAAATTAGTCCTCTCCACATATTGCGGCATTGTAAACCTAAAGAAACCATTCTTTTTCTTTTTTTTTTTTTAATAAAGCGGTTGCTACAAAAAAGAAATACTACGTGGTAGCAAGTCTCTACCCGGCTGAGCAAAATGCAAAAAAAGAATTTACAGCGACATTTACCTTCAAAGTCCTATATCACATGCAATGCTATTTTTAGGAGCGATTGTTTCAATAGACTGATGTCACAAAGCGTTCTACGCGTGCGTGTCGCCACCACAACTGTAGTTCGCAAGATGTAGGCCAGGGGCAGATCCAGAACTCCGTTTTGGGGGGGGGGGGGGCGGAAAATTTTTAACGATACTATTCTCCCATTCTTTCTTGTGCAAGGGGGGTCCACCTATGTCAAATTGCCCTCCGAGAAGGGGCGAGGGAGGGGGGTCGACTTTGTTTGGGGGGGGCGGCGGCCCCCGTCGCCCCCCCCCCCCCCCCTCGGATCCGCCACTGATGTAGGCGCCCGTGAAAGATAGCTCTTGCCGTCTCGTGCTCTGCTCGTGCAGACCTCCAGCGGGGTTGACGCAGGCAACGTTATATAAGGAAAACGGACCAATCAAGAAGCGTGAAAAGCGCAAGTCATTGGGACGCTCTTATTTATGTTGGTTCAGCGATGATAGAACACTCACAGAAACATGACAAACACCATGATGGAGTGCTTTTGACGCTGTTGCATGGCGACAGCGGTGGCGTACTCGAACTAGCCGGTGACATTGGTCTATTGTTTGGAAGACATTAAACAGTTGTTACGGTAGTGAAGAACCTATGCTTTTATCAGTTTTAAAGAACCTGAATGGGTGTCACGTGACCAGGGAGGGAGGAAGGGGAAGAACGGAAAGTGGGAAGGGAGGGGGGAGAGAGGGCACTGTAAAAGGGGGAAGGAATAGGAAGAGGGAAGGCGGTGGGAGAGAGGAAAAAGGAAAAGGGAGGGGATTAGGAGAGAGGGAGGGACAAGAGAGTAATGGGGAGAGGGAATTGGTGTGAAATGAAGTATATATTTTCTCCCTAAATTTAGCGGGGAAAGTGGATTGTTGCTTCACATGACCAAAGAGGGGGAGGAAGGGAGGGCCCCGTTGAGAATGGGGGAGGGATGACGAGAAGAGAGGTAGGGAATTGGAGGTATGTAGGGAGGGAGGGGAAGAAGGAGAGGGATGGAGTAGCGAAATTGGTGTGTCCCATGACGTAAACCTCTCCGTTAAAATCAGAGGGGAAACTGAATTGCTGTATAGGTGACGTGACATGGTCACGTCACGTTGATTTCCCCCGCTAAATTTAGCGAGAAACTTAATTGACATACAGCTCACGTGCCGTCCATTTTACCAAGGTCACGTGACGTTACTTTCCCGTCTAAATTTAGCGGAAAACGCACGGACGAACAAACAGACGGAAAGACAAAATTTTGGAATTGTGGGCTAAGCGTTAAAAAAAGTATTGTATGCGTTAAAAAGCACCGGGGTCCCGCAGTGTACTTATTCGGTGATGAATGCACTTCTCCTTCAGCATTTACTACGAAACGTCATTTAATTTCTTTAAATGTTCGGCGTCACAGCTTTTTTTTTTTCTTTTAATTTTCTTGGAGTGTTTTTGTCTATCTGTGGTTTGAGCCCCTCCGTGGTTCAATCTACGGTTTGGAATCCCCATCGAAGCAATCGAAATCTGATGAAAGATCATTGCCATTTACGCGCCTAACCGAGATTTCGGCTTAAGGATTGATTTCAGTTTATTGAATTTATCTTACTTAAAGGACACATGCAAAGAAAAAAAACATTTTTTTAAAACAGCTTAGATGGAAAAACGATATCATAAAACGATTTTACAACGAAGAAAAAAAATTTTTAGAGCTATATTTACGGCGCTATCGAATTTGTAGTTGGCGCCCGCGGGCGCCGCGGAAAAGTGGCCTTTATTTATCACGTGACGGGCCCATATTTGTCACGTGGTGCTCGCGCTCTTTCGGAAGCTTCCTATGGCCTCTAAAAGTAACTTTTTCATCTTTGTTTGAAGTATAACAAAAAACTAAGATGAATAAGTAACTTTTAGAGGCCAAAGGAAACTCCTGAAAAAGCGCAAGCAGACGTGATCGACCTGTGCGCCGGTCAGATGACGGCGGCGGCGCCCCGAACCAGACGAACTTCTGCGGCGGCGGCGACGGCGGCGTGGAGAAACGCGTTGAAGCGGCGTTCGCACAACGCTCAGCGTGCGGCGGCGGCGTCGCTTTACGGCTCTGCGACGCAGGGCGGCGGCGCGCGGGCCTACCACGTGACCAGCGGCGGCTCCAGCGGGCGCCAACTACAAATTCGTATAGCGCCGTAAATATAGCTCTAAAAATTTTTTTTCTTCGTTGTAAATCGTTTTATAATATCCTTTTTCCATCTAAGCTGTTTAAAAAAAAATGTTTTTTTTCTTTGCATGTGTCCTTTAAATAAAATGACCGATAAAATTAATGCATCTTTTACTAAGTGTGCAAGATGCTCTTAACTGGCATTGCAGGTAAACTCGGAAACATACCTATTTCGGTGAATTCTCAGAATTATTTTTTTATGCAGACCCGTAACTACGCCGAATCTCGTGAAGAACGAGAGCTCGTGAAAGTGGCAGAGTGGACGGACAGGTGAGTGGCCAATACATTTAATTTTCCTAATCACTTCGAGCAGATGCCGAAATATTAGCGCCTATTTTATTGTTTAAATGCCAACCACGTTCTCGACACACCACGAGACTCCAATATTTTGTTCGAAAAGACATCATATACAACATTTAAAAGGAACAAACCGATTATCAAATTGCACCTTGTGGAAGTTCCCGAATATGGTTCCGTCAAACTTCCCATAAAAGCTGCGCCGTTACGCGAAAGTACGGCGCTGAGCTCTGAGCGCGCGTAGGCTGTCAAACTTGGCTAAACCGAATTCCCCTTCTCTCCCTCGAGAGATGTGACTTGAAGCGCAGGTGAGTCCCTTTTTCGCCACCGCTGACCAACCATCGGCCATCTCGAACGGCCGAGTTGCAGCGCGTTGTAGCGCGTTGACGCCACCAAGTGGCGAAGCTCACAACCACGTCAGCCTCCATGTAGCCTTGCCCGTGAAGGTAAACATGACGTCACGAACACGCTGGAGGCGCTCTCCGATGGCTGCTCTTCGAGCGCCCGCTGGAATCGACCGTTTGGAACGAACAAAAAAGCCATACGTTCACAATACAGGCGTGCGATTGTCAGCAGATTTTGTTGATCATGTTTCTTATATCTAAACGTGAGGGCATATTTAAATTTTCAATTCAGTATCTCTTCAAAGGGGCCATGCAACAATAGTGGGAGGAATGTTTCTCATTTACACAAGCTTACTGGCACTCACGCTGCGCCGCTGACCAGGAAGCTTATTTTTCTCAGCGTAATTTCAAGGGTAAAAGCGGACTTCTTCAGTCTTTCCTTCGCAAAACTTGATGTCGAAGTCCTGGGCATCGCTGTTGGCGTTGTCAAAATTGCGGCTCCCAGGTCTTCGTCATGAAGCCTCGGAGGAGAAAGACAAAGTGCCTGAGTTCGAGGGCGTAACACTTTCGTTCCGTCCATTCGGCAGCCTTTTTGGTAGCCTATTACCAACTGCGACCTTCAAATACCAACCATAAGAACCTTCTAAACTACTGGCAACGTCCGAGCAGTCGCCAGCGGGAAGCCACTCGTAAGTGCGGTCTTTTCTATACTCCATCCAAGATGCCTGGATCCACGTCCAAAATAAAACAGCAGAGCATTGAAAGCGTCGCGACCAACATCACGAAGCAAGTATCGACAGACCACATCACTCCTGGACAACACGGTATGCCGAACGACTCAACACACGATGCTCATGAAACTGCGTAAAAATTCTGGACGTCCGAGTCAGTAGCGAGCTCATCCGAGACCGGGGTAGAAGTAATGGAAGAAAGCAACATCAACAACGACAAGCGGAACAAGACACGATCACGTAAGCGCTCACACAAAACACTGCCCGACTCTGCTTCGTGTTCAGGAACAGTTCGCAAACAGCCGAAAGTCTGTGAAGGACTCACAGTAATCCTTGCCGCTACGAAGCCCGACCAAAAGCTAGCAACTTTAAGCAGCTTGAGGCGTTTGAACGCCCTAGAGAAGTTTTGCCCATAACGTATCCTTCACATCCGCCCCAACGAGTGCCCCAATGTCGTCGCCGTTGATATGCGCAACGGACGAACAACAAGGACGCTGCTGAGATGTCCTGAACTTTGTGGTGTCTTTGTCAGGGCCTATCAATCCCTCGAAGGCCCCACATCGATTGGCGTCATCAAAAATGTACTCTCAGATCCTAAAATTCTAGAAAACCGGCGATCGGATGGCCGCATAGCCAGAGTACGTTGTCTTGGGGTGACAGGTGTCGTAAAGCTAACATTCAACAGGTCACCTTTGCCAAGTTTTGTGCTGCTAGGACGAGTGCGACACCAAGTGACAGAATTCAAGCCCCGTCCAATTTAGTGTCGCAACTGTGATGTTTTTGGATACTTCGCAGTCTTATGCACCCGCGCTTCCGCATGCACGCGTTGTGAAGATCCACAGTGATTAAGTGCGTCAACTGTGGAGAAGCACTTGAGGCTACATCTCCAGCCTGTTCAAAATGGAGAGAAGAGCAAACTGTCGTCACGTACGCGAAGAGAAATGCCGTTGACTACCGCTCTGCTGGAATTATTCTAAAGCAGACTTCGGGAGCAATACAAGAACACATTCACAATGTGTTCGCCAACAGCACCTCCAAGGAAAGTGGAGAAGCCTCAGTGAAGGACACGCAAGCCCCAGCCCTTGACGATAAGCGATGAAGCTATGCCGCAGCACTCAAGACCCGTCTTCAAAAAAATTATTAAAAGTCCATCTAAAAAAAATGAAAGCCGTTTACAACTCCCTGTAACGCCGAATTAGAGCGCAGCTCTTGAGGAGGAGGGGAAGGCACGGGGGGGGGGGGGGGGGGGGGTCACGTGGCCTGGGGGTCACATGACCTCGACCTTTAGGGGGAAAATTTTCCGCTAGACTTAGCGGAAAAGTTTTTCCGCTAAATTTAGCGGGAAAACGTTTCCGCTAAATTTAGCGGGGAAAGTTTTCCGCTAAATCAAGCGGGGAAAAATTTCCGCTAGATTTAGCGGGGAAAATTTTCCACTAGATTTAGCGGGGAAAATTTTCCGCTAAATTTAGCGGGGAAATTTACCCATCATGCACCGCGCGGTTACGCCGACGGCGACGGTGACGGCGACGGCGACGCCGACGCCGCTCAAGCCGGAAACGGACGCCTAAGAGCTGCGCTCTAAAACAACTCAGCAATAACGTCCAGTAAGCCAGAACCCGGTGTCACCATTCCCATGGGTACCAAAAAGTCGGCGTGCCACGGCGCTTCTGTCAAAGGATCTGAACTCTCAACTGCTATCAACAATATTGAACAAATATCAAAGGCTGATTCTTCAAAAAGATCACCGCGGGAAGCTCCGGAGAAACCTCTGGCGAGCTGGATAAAATTAATCAGAACGGCAGTAGAAATGGCATGCGCTTATCTCGATCGCATTGATGCCTCGTGGGCATCAATGCGATCCTATGCGGCTTCATACAGGCAGTGCTACCATTCCTGTATATAGCTGAATGCTACAATCCAACATTCACCCAAAGAAACGCACTCAAAACATTGCGTGCCTTACAGTGCTTCAATGGAATACCATCGGCATACGGCCACGCCTCTATGTCTACGCCTACATTTACAAACCAACCGATGAGCGTCCTTGTCCTTCAAGAAGCTCGTATAAAATACAGAAATTTCAGACTTTCGCCATACGTTGTTTATGAGGGCCTATTGCCAGTTATTTAAAACACAAAAAAACGAAGTGCCGAAAGCCACGATACTTGTTCGAAGAGAACTGGATCAACATCAAATAGATTTGACAGACTTTTGTGACGATGCTGCTGAGTTTGCCGCTGTAACCATACGTAAAGGGGACTGCGACACCACTACAGTTTCTGCGTACGTCCGCCCGGGAACCAAATGGGACCCTACGGTTATGACAAAGATTATGCCGCGCTGCTCAGCAAACGTTCTATTTCTGGGAGACTTTAACACCTATAATCAAACCTGGAGGATAAGCACACAACGACGCGCAGATCTGCTCTTGAGGCCGCAGTAAGCACGCTAGGGCCTACTGCTCTGAATGATGGAACAGCGACATTTGTCAGACCGGGGTTTCGTACATTGTCCTGGACCCCAGATTTGCTACACCACCACTGAGCGCAGGATGGCAACTTCAACGTGGCAGCTGAGGTAGTGATCATATCCCGATCATATTATCTCCTCCCCAAGCTTTACGAGTGCGACACATTCGACCTGCAGAGTCAATTGGGACCAATATCGCTTGCACCTCTAGGACCTTCTCTCAGTAGGAAACGTCGATCTCACAACGGCACCAGCCCTATAAAACGCCACGAGGCTGGTCCAGGTCCTGGTCTCCCGCCCGAATCCTGACCTCCTCTACCTCAAGCTGAGGGCCCGCCGACGGCAAGCCCAAAATTGTTCTCTACGTAAAAGAACAATGGAGGATATTCAGCGCTATAAGAGAAACGACACAGCGTTCCGCCGCCATACTAACCGACTTCAGCGAAAACAGTGTCGACAAAAATGTGAATCCCTTGGTGCTCCCGGTGGCACAAGACAGGCTTGGAGGATGGCACGTGCCCTCGCATCAGATTTAGTTTCTCAGCTTCAGGTCGCAGCATTTGCTGTATCGCAACATATCAGATTAGCACAAAAGTGTCGAGCTTTTGGCCGATGAATTCTCCCGTCCCATCTCTCTCCTCCAGACTTACAAATTAGCTCATATCAGTGACTCCCCTTCATCAACTGCCTAACATGAACTCCGACTTCACGCTTTAAGAACTTCAGCCCGCACTTAGAAGATCTATTCGTTTTAGAAGCACTTCAGCGCCGGACGAGATAACCTATCAGGCTTTAAACAACACAGGTCCCATCATGCTACCGAAAATATTGGAAGAGCTAAACTCAGTTTGGAGCACGGCGTCACTTCCGGATGCTTGGCTCAACTCCGAAAATGTACCAATCCAAGAACTCGGCAAACCTGTAGGAGATTTGTCATCATGCCGGCCAATTTCACTCTCCTCCTGCCTTGGAAATGTGCTCGAACGCATGATACTTAGAAGACTAGACTGGGCACTAGAAACAGTTGGCGCGACGCAATCCCTGAACAACTCTCTGGTATCCGCCGTCGACGTTGCACAGCAGATGCTATTGGAGATCTAGTCTAAGCGTTGGAAGAAGCCAAACAAGGCGATTACGGTTACGCTGTCATTTTTCTTGATATTACCAAATCATTTGATGCGATTCCTCACGCTACTGTCATCAACCAGCTTTAAGTCCTTGGCGTCACAGGTCTTGCCTTGGCATTCACCAAGGACTTCCTCACTGGCCGGACTATGAGAGTTCGCATCGAAAACGATCGCAGTACGATCAGGGTTGGGCAGTATCGCGATACAAATGTATCGCGATAGTATTTCAGAAATACATTTTGTATCTGTATTTCTGTATCGCGATACATTTTTTTCACCAGTATCTGTATTCCTGTATCGAGATACATTTTGAATGTTCCTTTGTATCGCGATACAATCAGGGTGAAATGTATTTCGTTACATTTCTTGAAAAACACTCCCCCCCCCCCCCCAAAAAAAAAAAATACAAATTCGAACTTTTTTTTTTTCACTTTTGAGGGCATTAGGGTTAAAGCTGGGGCATTGTTACCATGCTGACCAAGGTTCCTTCCGATTCCCCGAACTATGTTTCTATGTGTCCTCTCCTCTCTTCTGAGAACTGTTGCGTAGTCGGGGGCTCGATCCAGGTGGCGTGCCAGGAGTGGAGTCAGAGCATCTTCTGCCGCAGGTCCTTAGGTAGGGGTTTCTTGAGTCATTGTTTGCTGGCATCCAAAGCCCGTTGCTAACCGTCTATCCTACCTTAGCGTACACAGTACACCCAGCCAGCAAAGCTGAGTCACAGTCCGTTGCAGCACGAGCCTGGCGGTGGTTGACTTGAAATAGTATGATGACTCACGCAGTGAAGTTCAACACATATTCGAATGCGTCTGCGGCTGCGCCCGTAATATTGCACGGCTCAAGGGTACGTCATCAGCCGACGTGAAAGTGACCCGCTGCTCTGGTGATCCGAAACCCAGGAAAGAAGTCAGACGTGGCCTCGCTGTGCCGACCCAGACTTCGTACACCTGCGACGCGTCTCGAGCGCGGAGTTTCTCGGAGAGCTCGAACCTGTGCGGCAATATCAGGTCGCAATCCAGGAGGTCTCTATTTGGAGTATGAGAGACGAAACTTGAGGACTGCAATCTATGCGTCGGTGGCGGAGGGTCAGCAGGAAAGACCTTCACAACAGGGATGCCACCGTATCGTTGCTTCAACCGTGACAGAAGATAAAACATGTGTTCCAGGATACTTCAGGTGGTCCACTATTCTCGAAAATTCAAAATGACACTGCCTGCACGATCTTCAACGAGGTAACCTACAACGAAAGTACGTATTGTCCTTTCATAAAGCATCGTGGTAAAGTTTCATGTTCAAGGCCACACCTACAGATAAAGAATACCACTTCATTCCACCCTGACGTCATGAGATAAATGTTGACAGGGGCGTGGTGACGTTTTGATGGGCTTCAGGAGGATCATACAATTTATATAGAGGTCGAAGTCTTTTCGCCTCCCTCGTCAGACAGACAGGGTGTCAGGGAAGCGACCGCGGTCAGTCCTTCATGGGACGTTTTTTTGAGCCCATTGAAGCCTCCTCGTCGTCCGAATTCACTACCTTCAAGGAAAAGTGCCAAGCCTACGGGAAAGTAATTTCAGGATCAAAAACTTCCACTTCCAACTTCAAGCTGCATCTCATTTGGCATCTCAAACAAATTTGAAAAAAAAATGTATTGCAGTATCAGTATTTCTGTATTTGTATTTCTGCCCTCCCTAAAATGTATTCCTATATTTGTATTTCCAAATACATTTCGCCTCTATTTAAAATGTATTTCCGATACGTATCGCGATACATTTTTACAGATATATTTCAGTATCAGTATTTTAGCTACTATTTTGATGTATTCCAGTATTTGTATTTCCAAATACATTTTTGAGTATTTCTGCCCAACCCTGAGTACGATCAGACACATCACTCAAGGAATTCCTCCAGGAAGCGCAATAAGCCCGCTTCTGTTTAACGTTGCGATGGCCGCTCTTCCCTGAATTCTCGTCCGTGATGACCAATCTCCCAGAATTCAAAAATATGCAGATGATGTGGCCCTTTGGGTTACGTCACCAACAGCCATGCTTGCTAAAATGCAACGTCGTCTACAACCGATTGTTGACGGTATTTCGAAGGAAATCACTTGACTGGGTTTAACTATCTCACCAGCTAAAACGGCGGTACTTGCTCAACATCCACGTGGCTTTAAAGGAGCTGTGCAACGATATTCAGTTGGAATGTTTTCACTTTACACGAGCTTACTGGCACTAGTCGGACTCAAGGATACTCGCACGCAACGCCACTGGCCAAGAAACTCCTTTGTTGCGCTGTAATTTCAAGGACAAAAGCGATCATTTTCATTTAATCTCTCCTTTGCAAAATTTGATGACGTAACGTGGGGATCGCAGTACACCCCAATGACGATATTTGAATGCGGTTCATAGATTGGACCCGAGCATTGCGTGGGCACTCGATTTGGGCTCGTGATAATTACTAGCTCGAGAAGCATTCGGGTAGTGGCCCGTGTCCAATCGCTGCAACGACGACAATAGCCGAGCCATAACAATGTCTGGAACTCAGCGCGTGTCCTGTGCTTTGCCAACACCAGCGCGTGGCTATGATCAACATTGGCGGCATATAATCGGTTCCAGGTCACGTGGCCGCTTGTTTTGGCTGCGAGTTGAGGGGGCGAACGTTGCTCATTTTTCTTTAATTTTTTTCTGGGACTTCTATTGCGTGGGGTGAAAAACGAACGCGTGTTTCATAGGTCATTAATGTCAGGGATCCATTCTAAGCGGTATTTGCGCAAAGTACAAAAATTGTTGCATCGCCCCTTTAAGGTCAGCTCCTTCACGTACTCTGTAGACGGCACTTCCACAAGAAGGCTGCGCAACCACATGTACCTAAAAGTGCTTGTTCATGACTGACTTTCCTGGCATCCAGCCGTAAACAAACAATATCTCGGTGCGCCCTATACCTCAAAGTACTTCGCAGGATCCGAGGACACACGTGGGAATTCTCGCAATCTATGGCTCTGCAACTTATAGGGGACTGATTCAATCCAGGTATATCGTACGGGATGCTCAGGGCACGAAGATGGAGATCATTCAAAGGAAAGCCCTCAGAACCTGCCTCGGTCTTCCCGTGTCCGCACCGAATGTCCCTACTTTGGTCGAAGCTAGACAAAACACAATAGCCAATCTAGCGTTCCCTCAGGCACAACGAAATCTCGCCCGGCTGACCCTCACAAGGTCTTCCTCTAATCTCTTGCAACGCTTCGATAGACGTCCCAATCACCGCCAAGGAAAAGTCTACGCAGAGTTTAAGGAGTCTGTCGGTACACTGGATGACGATCCTCTCCCACCACCCCCTCATACAACTGTGTCTCTCAATATATCAGAAAAAATTCCTCAACTACTCAGCAAAGCGTCTGTTTCGGATGTGCTTTCCCGTAATCGTGCGGAAGAACACGTCGACAACTTTTTCGACGGTTGGACAAGTTTTCACCGCTGGGTCAGTCTGCCACCAAAATAAACCCTTTACAGCTGCGGTAATTATACCTAAACTCGCCATTATCAAGTCCGGTCGCCTCAGCTTCCACACATCATCCACCATCGCAGAACTAAAAGCGCTAGAACTTGCCCTCAATACCCTCCACGACCTTCAGAGCCCAGAAATGGCGGTTTTGCACACAGATTCCAGAGCCGCCCTGCAAATTCTCAGCAATCTTAAAGACGCACCTCCTATCGCCCGCATCATCGCTTTCAAAATCGAATCCTTAGAGAAGAAAGGCTGGACTATAGCATTCCAGTGGCTGCCATCTCATTGTACCATCGACGGCAATGAAAGGGACGACCGAATCGCAGCTCAGGCACGTGAACTCACCAACAGCACTCTCCAAGTGCTGAAGATCGACGAGGCCAGGCTTCTCATTGCACGTGAGGCGCAAAACAGACTCCCGGACCCAGGCGTAGCCGGACGAACCCCACCACCACCGGCTCCCACCAAACTCGGTCGCCCAGAAGCAGCCCTTCTTCACCGACTCAGAACTCGCTCAGCTTTTACGGCCTCTTGGCTTTACCGCAAATGCGTAGACAGCCCACAGTGCCAGACATGCCAAGTTACCGAGGATATAGAACATCTTTTTTTGTGACTGCCCAATCTTCGACGCTTAGCGTTCTAGACTCCAGATTGAACTTCGTGAACTAGGCGCAGCTAGGCAGAGCTTCGCACTTGCTTTTCCCGCCAGGTTCCAGGGGTATCGCTACAAAAACATTCGCGCTGCTCCTGACATTCCTGGAGGACACCGGTCTGGCTGGCCATCTTTAATGCTTGGTGTTCTTTCCAGTTTACAGTATAGGCGGGCGCGGCTTGCCACAAGGCCTGTGGCTATGACAGGTAGCATGGCCTTCTCTCATAGAGACCGCAGATCTTATTACAGTGCTGGACTACACGTCACTGACTATCTTTTTGACTTATGTGTGTCTTGTTCAAATCTTTTCCCCTTCCTTCCTTTTCCCCCTCCCTCCCCCCCCCCCCCCCCATTTTTTTATTTTTTTTATTTCGGGATTTGCAGGCCTCTATTAGCATCAGTGCCCACACTGTTCCGGTTTTGCTTGTTTTTTTTTCCTTTGGTTTTAAATATATTTGAACGCCTATTTACTTCAAGCTTCGCGATCCCCGTGGTGACAAAATCTAAATATGGCTCATACAGTGAACATGAGCACTCTCCGGTGGCATTTGATGTGGGCTCGTGACAATCAATCAATGCCTCGACATGCATGCGGGTGGTGGCTCGTGCTCAATCGCTGCGTTGACGGGAATAGTCGACCCTTAACATACTTGAATAGGGTCAGCTGAACAATTACAAATTAAAAAAACCGTGAGGCGAAAAGACGTACACACCGCTGACTATCAACTTGTTCACATCAGGTGAAACGGAGTATAGCTGTAGTGAAAAGGAGAAAAGGAAGACGAAGTATTAAAGGAAGCAAGTTGATAGTCAGCAGTGTGTATGTCTTTTCTTCTCACAGTTTTTTTTTTTAATCTGTAATTGTTCAGCTGACCTTATTCAAGTATGTACCAACTAGCTCAAGCAAAACCTGTAGGAACCTTAACAATGTGTGAAACTCAGCGCGTGGCCTGTGCTTTGCCAACACAGCGCGTCGCTATAATAAACATTGGTGACATATAATACACGTTTGCAAGAAAGGCTACTTTGTGCTGCCAGTTTGAGCGATGCTGGTCCCGCGTAGCGTTTCTACCTTGTTGGGGAGTGCTACGTCATTAGGGTGCGCGAATGTGGACCAACCAGGAACCAGAACTGATGGCTCAACACCTAGGAGGGGTAGAACCATGACGAGTTCTGTGACCTGTGGGTACGTGAAAGAGAAAGACGTTGGCGCGGCGAAGAGGCCACGAGGGTAGAGTGTACTATACTCGGCGACAACTTTTCTTGGCAATGCTGCCAAAGCTACAGAGCCGAAGCACGCTGTCTTCTTACGCAGCTGAACACAGTCCCCGGGTCTAAATTGTGTTTTGACTGTAACGTGAATTATAATCTTAATATTCGTCATTTGAATAATAATTGTCACATCACTATGAATCTTGAACAATAAAAATATAAAAATGAGATTAGTTTTCTAGTCACTAAAGATCTGGTAGTAGGTAACAAGAGGAAAAGGAGGTAGAGGAGCACAGAACCACGAGATCATGAACGGCACGAAAGGGAACGACAAACCGACACCATCAAAACGGACGTGCCCGGGATCTCTTCCATAACAGATGGCATCTGCTCTGAGCCCGGGTATGTCCACTGGAAGCGGTTTCATAAACACTAACGAGCTGTATAGAGTGCTTGCCTTGAATGCCGACAACAAAACGAAAACTGAAAACGAAACCAAAACTGACGTAATGAAAGCCCGGATGCTTGGCGGAGTGATACATGTGAAGGAGCTCCGCCCCCCCCCCCCCCCCCCCCTAGCATTCCCTTCATTGCCAAGAAAAGTTGTCGCCGAGTATAGAAAGGACGAGTGGGGCCACCGGTATGGTATTTTGGTGCCTCCGCATGTGGAAAAAAACGGCTAATCCAAGCCACTTAAAGCCACTTCGCTCGTAGCGCCCAAGAGAGCGCTACGAGCGAAGTGGTTCGGATTAGCCGCTAGTAATGATGTTCTTTCTTCGAGATTGCGCCGGGACCCGACGACGGAGGCAGCTGATGGTCGCTGCCAGAAGAATAAACCAGACAGGACTCCGCAGATAGCGGGGAAAAAAAACACGTCTATTTACAAGCGAAGCTACTTTCAGAATCCCGCCAAAGGTCACACCCCGTGCTGTCCTCCTCGTCTTCCTTTTCTTCCAAATGTCCCCTGCCCCAGTCCGCACGAGCGTCGCCAGTTCACCCACACACAGGAGCACACGTGCAAACGCAAACACGCAAAGAAAAGAAAACGAAACTTGGTTCTGCTCCCGCGTCTATTCACGGTGATGGCGGGCGGGGCCGATTCTCACACCTCCCGACTAAGTATATTTTTTAGACCCAAAATGTCAAAACTAATATATAACAACTAAACTCAAACGCGTACGCATATCAGTCACACCTTGCGCAAAGTTAGTGACTCAACCCGTAGGAATCCAAACTATAAAAGAAACTTACACCAGTATGCCAATCACATGCGTGTAAAGTGATTCTTACTGTGCCCACCAAGGCTCTAATGCTATCATGACTAGCCTTGTGTTTGCGCTCGTAATATACACCTAATGAAAGCAGGTACTTAAAGAAACAAAAGAAATGTGGCATGTATAAGGCGCTCATACGTAAAAAAAAAATAGGAAGAGAAGAAATGTTTTCGTTGTCCCTTCTTGCGATGAACTTTAACACATCTAGTTGAGTCATTACACTCTTCCAAAGGATGCTGTTATACGGTCTCCAAGCACGTTTTAATACGTCCTGAGATTACCTTTCACCTGGTGTAGACCTACCCGCAATCATTTCAACCAAGAGTCAGCCGTGGATGTGGATAACTCAAAACGAATGCTTGTGAGCCTAATCGCTTCTTGCCAGTCTCGATAGAGCGTCAGCATTGCCATTGTCCCTTCCCTTGCGGTGCTCGATAGTCAAATCGGTGCGCTGTAGAGCCAGCGCCCATCGTGTCAACTTTGCGCTATGCGGGGTGGTCAACGTCAAATATTTCAAAGGATTGTGATCCGTTACCACTTTAATCGCAGTCCCGTAAAGCTAAGTATCCCAACGACTGAGTGCCCAAACGACGGCGAATGCCTCTCGTTCTATGGTCGACCAGCGCTGCTGCACGGGCGTCAATTTCTTGGATAGGAACGCGATAGGGCGCTCGTGACCCGCATCGTCGCACTGTGACAAGCACGCTCCTACGGCATGATCTGAGGCGTCAGTCGCCACCACGAACTCCCGTTCCAGAGACTGTGCGAATAGCGCAGGTGCTTTTATCAGACTTTGTTTCAGAGCGTCAAAAGACGCCTGCTCCTCCTTCCCCCATGGCAACTCATTCGGAATCCGTTTACTAGTCAGCTGCGTTAGCGGAAACACTATGTCAGAAAATTGTGATACGTAATCACGGCAGTAGTTGCATAAACCGAGCACGCTGCGAAGTTCCTTCTTAGTGTTCGGACGCTTCAAGTTCGCGATTGCTTCGATCCGATTAGGATCAGGGGCGTGCATCCCGGAGCCCACAACGTGCCCCAAGTATCGGACTTCTGACTGGGCGAACATGCATTTTTCCAAGTTAGCAGTCAAGCCTACTTCAGCCAGTGTTTGAAGAACTGCCGTCAGGTGTTTTATATGATCTTCCCATGAATGAGAGTAAATGGCCACATCATCAATGTACGCGCAAGCGTAGTGCCGGTGCGTTGATATCACTTGGTTCATTACCCTCTGAAACGTGGCTCCAGAGTTCTTCAATCCAAAGGGCATGACCCGCCAGACGTATTGTCCTCCGTGAGTCACGAAGGCAGTATATTTTTCCGATGTGGGGTCCATTGGGATTTGCCAGTACCCCCGTAGCATGTCCAGGGTGGTAATAAAACTCGCCTGAGCAACCTGCAGCAGTGTTTCGGACGCGTTGGTCATAGGAAAGGCGTCAGGAAGCGTTAGGGTGTTCAGCTGTCTATAGTCAATGCAAAGGCGCATACCGCCATCCTTCTTCCCGATGCATACCACTGGGTGCGAGAAACTGGACACCACTGGATAGATTACTCCCATTTCGAGTAACTCGCCAATCTGCCTATCCATTTCACCCCGGTAGGCCATCGGCACCTTATATGGGCAGCTTTGTTTCAATTGTCCCCCTTCCATGAGCTCAATCTTGTGCGCGCCGATCTTGCATCTACCAATCTTGGAACCAAACACCCCCGGACAGGAGTGAAACAGGTCTTCTAGCTGCTGACGCTGTTTCTCATCAAGGTGTTTAAATGCTTCGGTTACGTCGGGGCACTTCGGCACCCCGCGAGGCACCAGCGGGACGTCAGGGATGTTTCCGAAGTCTCCGTCCTCTTCGAAAATCACACCTACCGAACATACACGTTCGTGATACACTCGCAACTTGTTCGCGTGTATCACCCTTTGTGATCCATCGCCGAATCGAATCAGGTAGCTGCTAGGCCTTCTCCTTTCGACTACGAGGGCCGGGCCCTTCCATCTCTTTATGAGGGAGTTAGTTGAGTCAGGTTCAAGAACCAGTACTGTCTCTCCACTGCAGAAACTCTTTGGTTTCGCGTTTTTATTGCAGTAGCGCGCGTACGACGCTTGTGTTTTACACGAGTGCTCGCGAGCGACATCAGCTGCAGCGACAAATCGCTGCCTCAGATCAACTAGATAATCTTCCGCTGATGACGCGAGACCGCAGGGTGCCGCCCACTCCCCAGTCCACGTCTTTGCTAGAATTGACAGAGGTCCCACTGGTTCTCTGCCATACATCAGTTCAAACGGTGACCTTCCTGTCGTCTCGTTTGGCACCTCTCGGTAAGCCCATAACAAGAACGGCACGTGCTTGTCCCATTCACGCCCCTTTTCATGAACTACGTGATGTAGCATTTTCTTGAATGTGCCATTCCATCTCTCTACCAGCCCATTGCTTTGCGGATGATCAGGAGTTGAAAAACGAGGGGTGGCTCCCATTTTCTCCAGCAAGATCCCCGTAAGCTGTGCGGTGAAGTTACTGCCCTGGTCGGAGCACACTGTTTCGGGTACGCCCATCCTCGAGAACACCTCGACCAAGGCGTCACAAGCGGCGCGAGCAGTTAGCGATTTCAGGCACACCACTTCCGGCCACCGTGTGCACGTGTCTACCACGCACAGTGCGTACTTGTGTCCGCGAGAGGAGGGTGGTTCTAAAGGACCGATGCAATCCAAGAACACTGTCTGAAACGGAACCTCGGGACGAGCAAGTGGGGCGATAGGAACTCTGTCAGCGGCCCTGATAGGCGCCCTTAGCTGACACTCTCTGCACGATTGACAGTGCTTCTTGATATCCCCAGCGATGCCTGGCCAGTAGAACGACATCTTGATGCGTCCCTTTGTCTTCCGTTCCCCCAAATGACCTGCCCACATGGAATCGTGTCCCATTTCTAGTACCTTCTGTCTTTTCTCAAGTGGCAGTACTAGTTGCTTGGTCATCCTTCCGTTCACCTCCTCCCTGTGAAATAAAAAACCTCCCTCAATTATCATTCCATGCGTGGACATCTCAGCTTGATCCCAAAGAACCTTGAGGGTATCGTCGTTCTTTTGTAGCTCAAGAAAGCGGGGCGACGATATTTGTGTCACTATGGGACAATTCTCGAGCTGACCGACGCTCACCTGCGCGCTAAGGGCGCCTTCGTTGTCGTCTGCGACCTCATCACCTTCGTCAGTAAGCGCGTCTTCAGCTTCACACACCCTCGGTTCTAGGTCAACCCTCCCGCAAGCCAATTTTAGGCTGTCGAAGTCTTCGGGCGTCACCAGGATGTCTATGACGTTAACCAGTTGTTCAGTGACGGCGCACAAGAGTGGCACCTCCCGAGGGACGTACTCAACGTAGCTGGTGGGAAGAGTCATCGGTATGTGGCGCAGAACGGTACTCACGCTGTTCCCGAACGCCCCGGTCAGTGTCACTCTTCCGGACGACCCCTCCATTTCAGGCGCCACCCCATCACGCACTACACTGATCTCCGCTCCGGAATCGATAATCGCCTGCACCATCCTCGGGCCGCATTTCACCTCCACTCTCCGCAACTCAGCGCGCGTACCCTTCTGATTGACATTTATGTCCTGGGACATGCTCTGCTGAGGTGGTGTCAAATTTGTTGAGACGTTACCCACCATGGAGTTATTTCTTTCTCCATCTGCCGTCTTCCGTGGACAGTCGCGAGAAAAGTGTCCCATTTCTTTGCAGCTGAAACACTTAACCCGAGAACCGTTAGGTTTAGTGTCAGTCCTTGGTTTCTCGTGTTTCTCCTCAAGAGAAGTGGTCTTTGTTGTGCTGTATGCGCGGTTCTTAGAGCCTGACGGGTGATCTCGCTTTTTGCATCGCTCACCCTCGTCGAAACGGTCAGCCAGTGCCGCCACCTCCAAGGGTTTCAACCAATCACCCACCTCGTTGAGGGTTACATATGCCTGCATATCGGCGGGCAAGGAGTCACTGATGCGATCAGACACCATCAGTGCGATTAAGTCCTCAAGAGATTCAATCCCGTCGGCTTCTAAAGCATAATATTCGAAGTAGCTCGCAACCCGAGTCGCAAACTGAAGTCCATGATTCTCTTTCATTCTGGTGGCGTTAAGGAAGAGCCTCCTGTACTCGGCCGGCGACAATCGGAGCTCTAGATGAACCCGCTCTTTTACTACCGTATATTCACGACGCTTTCCTGCATGGGGGACATACGTGCCAAACAAACGAAGGACATCTGGAAAACCAAGAGAGACGGCAAGAACTACGCAGAAACACTGGATAAGTAACTCCTTGTGCACGCAGACGATCAAAATAAATTGAAAGCCACGTAATATAGTCCGATTTGCAATAAATAGGTTCTGCTTTATTCTTTCTGCTCATGAATATGAGCAAAGATGCATGTTCAAATCATCAACCGCACGCTCCAAATCTTTGCAAATAGGGAGAAGCCAGAGAACAGGTGCCCGATAAAAACTGCCCGACATAGGAAATAATAAAAAAGCACACCTTTCGTAGTCCACGTACTTTATTTCTTACATTCGAATGTTTTAATTTTAACCATTCGTAAAGATGCACAACGGAGTCATTTTCATTGAGTGACAGGACGGGCATATTAGCAATATATAAGCGCCACCGCAATGCTAGCAAACCTTGAACACACAGCACATTCTTTTCGATCATTAGTTTGCTTAGAATCGTCGCTCGTTTTCACATACCTTCCTTGAAACAGAGGTTTTGGGCCTGAAATAGAGCGAAGTTTAACATCGTTCACTGGTAAAGAAAAATGCTGTAACTAAAGCAATTACACTTTCACAGTACCAAAAAAGGTACATACTATCCGGTACAACCGAAATGACAAAAGTTATTCATGTTATTTTCCGGCGAAGAGACAAAATTCACGCGCGTTTTCCCATAGAAATACACAGGGAGGCTGGAAATGTAGACTGCATGCTGTCTGCTTCAATTTGCAACCGGAAGTCCCGTAGACACTAGCGCCAGCTGAGCCTCTAGCGTTTATTGTAATAACTCTATGCCTGCATATCGGCGGGCAAGGAGTCCCTGATGCGATCAGACACCATCAGTGCGATTAAGTCCTCAAGAGATTCAATCCCGCGGCTTCTAGCATAATATTCGAAGTAGCTCTCAACCCGAGTCGCAAACTGAGTCCAGGATTCTCTTTCCATTCTGGTGGCGTTAAGGAAGAGCCTCCTGTACTCGGCCGGCGACAATCGGAGCTCTAATAGAACCCGCTCTTTTACTACCTTATATTCACTTGCCTCCCCCACGGGCAGCCTTTTCACCAGAGCACGCATGCGCTCCGTGAAATAGGGTCGCACCAGGGATCCTCTGAGCCGCTCAGGGACTTCATACGTCTCGAAGACGTGTTCTACGCCATCGAACCAGCTCGGCACTAATATTTCGGACGACGGCATGAAAGTCAGTACTCCTTTCATCAATCTTGAAAAGCTTAAAACTTCATCTCGGAGGTTGAACTCCATGCCGCCTCCACTGGCTCGCGGTCGGTTCCCTGAGCGTAGGTGTTCTTGCTCTAGCTCAAGACGTATTAGCCGTTCTTTTTCCCTCACTAGTTCTATCTCCTTTTCGATTAAGCTGTCTGATCGGAATCCTCCGTTCCCCTCCCCTTGTGTCTGCGAGTTTGCCACTAATCCACTCGAAGGTGACGATTCACCTGGCCCGTCAACATTCCTATTCCGGCTCCTATTCTGCTCTGGCGTTAGAACCGGCATCCGCAGCTCTACGCTGTCTGTATCCATGGCGGGCACACGTCAAAGAATCACCTTACCGTAAGGTCAATAACTGCCGCTGGATCATAGACGCAGACCGCTCCTCAGAATAGTCAGGCACGAAAATGATGTCCGAGCTGTAGACTCAGGCGTTCCTCGCTGGGGTGGGACGGCATCGGGTCAGAGGTAGCTCTGCCACCACGAAGTAGCTCGGTGGTCCAATCTTCAAGGAGCTCGGTGATCCAGTCTTCTCTTTAGAAGGCTCCACCAGTGCCGCGTCAAGTCGCTGTCCGCCGATTCCGTTGTGAAGATCACGCCGTCGGGGTCCGCTGACGCAATCCTGTCGACTGCGCCAGTAAAGATGTTCTTTCTTCGAGATTGCGCCGGGACCCGACGACGGAGGCAGCTGATGGTCGCTGCCAGAAGAATAAACCAGACAGGACTCCGCAGATAGCGGCCTCTTGGCGAATATGTGCTGCCACCTAGACACGCGAATCGGTTCGAGACTAGGTGACTGGAAAACAACGCGCGCCCAAGGCCTCTCCCACCCATTCCACACCCAAAACGTCAGCTACATCCTGTTCACCCATTAAGGCGATGCGACCTATAGATACGGCTCTCCCAAGCTCACCTTTGTCCCCATCGTGCGTAATCTTCCGCCCCGAGGTCGACTCAACGAAACCGCTCAAAGTCGAGAAATACAAGATGGCGGATTGTTTGGAACTAGATACTCTCGAACCCAGGCGCATGAAATACTCCGCGCATGCGCACCGCGTATTTCTACAAAAGGTCCAGAATCCCGCCAAAGGTCACACCCCGTGCTGTCCTCCTCGTCTTCCTTTTCTTCCAAATGTCCCCTGCCCCAGTCCGCACGAGCGTCGCCAGTTCACCCACACACAGGAGCACACGTGCAAACGCAAACACGCAAAGAAAAGAAAACGAAACTTGGTCCTGCTCCCGCGTCTATTCACGGTGATGGCGGGCGGGGCCGATTCTCACACCGCTTTTTATGAAAAACGCGTTTCGTTCTAACGCCAAGCTCTTCCGGCACACTGTTCGAGGTCATAGAAACGATAGAACGCCTGACTATATTTTTGTACAACCTAGACGTCAGGCGTCACGTGCACAAAGTCACCGCGACCTGACTTATTGTCACAACGCCATGCGACATGAGGACGGCGCCTTGACGTCAACGACGTTGACAACGTGCGTTACACGACATCAAGACTGCGTGCTGACGTCATATTGCGTTGACAACGACGACGATGTCAACGTTGACGTTGATGACGACGACGACAACGTCATGGGACGTCAAGATGACGGAGTCCTTGTCAATGAAACGTCATAAGGACGCTTGGTGTCAGTTCGTTGACGTCGTTGTCGACATGACGCAACTCGACGTCACGAAGACGTCCCGACAGCTTCACGACATCGACGTCATAGTCAACGACGTTACACGATGTCAAGACTTCGTCGTGACTGCGCGTCGACGTTAATGCTGGTGAAGGCGACGCAGTATACACGCCGTCAAGGCTTCGTCGTGACGTTGACGTTCACGATGACGTCAGGACGACGTTAACGTGACGTCATAGCGATGTTTGACGTTGCGTGGGGCGTCGACGTCAATGTCGGCATCGACGACGAAGTCCACGTCATCCTCGATGTGGCGCGCGACGTCATGACCGCGTTACAACGGCGACTTGATGTCGCGAAACGGCGTCGTCCTCAACGCGACGCGATGTCACGACCGCGTCACAACGGCGACTTGATGTCGCGTAACGGCGTCGTCCTCCACGCGACGTCACGACCGCGTTACAACGGCGACTTGATGTCGCCAAACGGCATCGTCCTCGACGCGACGCGATGTCACGTCGGCCTTACGACAGCATCTTGGCGTCGCGTAACGTCGTCGGCGATGACGTTGTGGCGTCGTCGTGTCGTGGTGCTTTGACGTTACCTCTGACGTCAAAATCATGAAAAATAAAATATAGCCCCTAAGGGGCTATATTGCCCATATGACCTTGACCTGTGTCGTTGCTTCATCGCAGCGAAGGTGGCGCTGCGATCAAAGTGGCTTGGTTCCACCTGATCGGTTTCCACATTTTGGGGTGCAACTGAAAGCATGAGCGGATCCTATAGCTCGTCCTACTAGTTGAATCTAAGGAGGGCTGGGCCCGGCAATGAATTGCTGGGCTATATGGCTTGGCTTGATCGGATAAAGGTGTGTCATTTCTTTGTGCAGCCTTACTTGTACTTCTTGTGGGCAAGCCCTATGCACGGATTCCCTACTATGATGTCAGAGCGACGTGCACGTTGGTAGCAGACTGTTTGCCCTTTCGGAAGAACACTGGCCGGCGGCAATTGATTTGTGTTGCTGCTGTTGTAATGATTAGATGGGAAAAAATACCTGCGTGTAAGTGTTATCCGCCCATCACGGGAGGAAGACTCGCACAGTGTGGGAAGCTTATGGTGCACTCTGGGACCCTATGCTACCAAGGCTTAAAGACTCCCTTTAGTCTGGGGAGGTCTCTCTTAGCTCGAGCACAGGTACAAGCCCCCGGAAAAAGTAGGGGGGGGGGGGGGGGGGCTCTATTTGTGCTTCTTCGAAAACATTAAACCGATCGACACTTCTACAGCTTCTTTCTACGGCTATGTATTCTTGCAATTTATCCAGGACCTATCATCTCTGTTCCCCAAGCACAGGACTAAGACAGAAAGACATTAGCTGCAACGGGGGGGGGGGGGGGGGGGTCTCAGAACCCACCCCCAAAAAACAATTGGAAGGGGGTCCCGGACCCCCCCAAACTTTAAGCGCTACGGCGGGACCAATCGGGACAGGAAGTCCGGGACATCACTGCCGTCTATGATTAGTCAGTTCCGTGCCGCTAACCAATCGCAGACGGCGGTGATGTCCCGGGCCCCCTGTACCGCTTGGTCCCGCCGTTTAGCATAGGGCCTTCGGTATGCGCTTTGACACTTTAGATAGCTTTGTAATTTTCCGGCTTTCTACTAGTTCGGCTATTTTATTTAATTGTTTGGGATCTTTCTCGGCTGAAGACAACACCTGTATGTTTCATAAATATATTTTAAGAATCTCTCGCCGATCAGTGGTGTCTACTTCAGCAAGAGATGCCTGGCAAATGTTGTACAACAAACAGCAAACGCCCTGGTTGCAGAGTAGGTCTCCCTCACCTGGAAGCCGGGCTCTCACTTGCAAAGGTTATAATTGGCTCCAGATCACGTGGCCGCTTGTTCTGACAGCAGGTTGAGGGGGTGAAACAAAGAACAAAAAGCGGGTTGATGAAAATACAAGAATCAAGGAAAGAACAAACAGACTTAAGGACAAGGACAATAAAAACACATACGAACAGAGACAATGAAAGAACTGTGACATCTGTCCTGGTCCCTAAGTGTTTATATTCTTTCTTTGATTCCGGTGAGAGGGTGAACGCTGTTCGTATTTCCTCTATATTTTTATGCGGCTGCCATTCCGTGAAGAAATAATTAACGCTTGCTTCATGGGCTATAAATGTCAATTAATAATTCTAAGTGGAATTTACTGAAAGTCATAAAATTGTTGCACAGCACCTTTAAGCCGTTGCTGAAACAAAACAACAATGGAAGCTTTCCTTTTACCAGTACCCAGGCAGCACAAGACGTCGAGAGGACGTCGAAATAAGGTCCTAGACGTTGGGCGACGTCAAAGTTCTTAACAAACTTTTTATCGACGGCATTGTTACGTCAACATGAGAGGTTCCGACAACGTCAAACATGCGACGTAGTGACAACGTCATAAGCTTCACCTCGACGTCTTCAACAGTAATTGACGTCTGCTGGACGTCTTGTATGAGAAGTTCTTTGAACGTCGACCATGAGACGTCATAACAATGTCCTGAACAACACCTTGACGTCTTCGACATTAATCGACGTCAGTTCTACGTTTTCTCCGGGAAGTTATTTGAACGTCGAGCACGAGACGTCCCAACCATGTCCTGAGCAACACCTTGACGTCATCGACATTATTCGACGTCAGTTCTACGTTTTTTTTGGGAGGTTCTTAAAACGTTGAGTGCGAGGCGTCCCAACAATGTCTGAGCAACACCCTGACGTCATTGGCATTAATAGGCGTCAGTTCTACGTTTTCTCCGAGAAGTTCTTTGAACGTGGTGCACGAGACGTACCAGCAATGTCCTGGGCAACACCTTGACGTCATCGACATTATTCGACGTCGGTTCTATGTTTTGTTTCGTGAGGTTCTTTGAACGTTGAGCGCGAGACGGCCCAACATTAACAATGTCTGAGCGAACACCTTGATCACCTTGAACAAGCGCCTTAATAGAGCCCAAGGTGCTGTCATATCACTTTTAAAATTTCTCGTCAATGTCAGCATTTTTGATACTGGGTATGCAATCCCTCTTTCAACCTGGCTGAGCTGCAGAAATCTCTTACAATATTATCATTCTCCTGATTGCTGTTTTAACAGGAATTGCTTAAAAAGCCGAGAATTCTCAACAAAAACCAGGATTTAGCTCGTAGTCAGCGGGGCATATGGTTATAGCATTTTTAGCGTTTCTAACTTAATATCAGAGTATTTGAAGCTGTAAGAGAATGATAAAAATGTAATAGATTTCTGCACCTGAGCCAGGTTTAAGGGTGGACAGCTTGCACAGTATCAAAAACGCTGTCATTGACGAGAAAACTTAAAAGTGATATGACAGGTCCTTGGGCACTATAGGATGCTTGTTTAGGGTGACTCCGATTTACACCCAAAAACTGAGTAACCATGGAGTAGGCTGAAATTATCGATCACTAGGGAGCTGAAGGAACACCGTTCCCATGATTCCTGGAGTGCTGGCCGGGGCGCTTGGGGGTTTAGCAAATGGTCTATTCCGTCCAAATATACATGATTTCGCGAACATACCTTTGAGCAACGAAGCCAGATCTGGTTGACTCCATTGTTCCACGGTGTCCCAGGTCGAGATCGTTATCAAATGACATCCCGTTCAGTCTCGACGTACGCTCGACGTTTTATGTTCGTTAAATTGACGTTATTTCAACGTTGACATAACGTTACCACAGACGTGCGCTCGACATTTTATGTCGTTAAATGGGACGTTACGTCGTTCATATGACGTTCTCAATTGACATCCCGCTCAGTTTAGAAGTCAGACGTATACTGGACGTTTTATGGTCGTTAAATTGGACATTGTGTCAATGTTGATTTAACGTTATCACTTGACTTCTCGTCCAATTCAGACGTGCACCCAACGTTCTAAGGTCATTAAGTGGGACGTTGTGTCGACGTAAAATCCACGCTTTTTTCCAGACATTAGCCTTTTCATATTACGTCAAACGGACCTGACGTTCAGACTTTCGACGTTCTTTCGGCATGTGGTTCCTGACGTCATCTACGCTTTTTCGACGTCTTTTCAACGTGTCTGTGCTGCCTGGGTAGCCTACCGGCATGGCAGCTGAAGTATATTCGCGACTCCAACGGCGTGCATTAAATCCTGTTTTAATTCTCAAATGAAATCTACCTTCCTCTCCCCGTTCCTGTGGTGCACAATTTCGCCTCCAGGCCGCGCTAGGTTTCGCTGCACACTTAAAGGGGCTGTGCAACAATTTTCAGACTTTGGCCAATTAACTGTGGAAATTAATCTGCGTCACCTATGAAACGAAAAGCGGAAAACCGTATTTTCTTGCGAGCGCTAGTTCTTATTTTTAAAAAATGAAACAAATCGAAGTTCAAAGTGCCTCTCCACTCTTCACGTCGACTTTCGAGTGACCTACTCTGGGGGTTCACGTAGTTTCCTCTTGGATCCTTTCTTCAGAGACCAGCCGCTTCCTCCGCGATTGTCGACTTTTAAAGGATTAGCCTCGTCGAAGGTCGCGGCGAGCGATCGACACAAAAGACGGTTCGCCGACGTGGCTGACGCCGAGTGTAGCAGCGGAGGGGGACAGGTTTTGTTGATTTCCGCGTATCCCCCAGAGACGGTGTCATTTTAGTTCCCGTAACCCCGACAGGCGGCTGCAGATCGGCAAATAATTAGTTTTTTGCTTTGCGATTACGCAGCAGAATAGCAGTTTTTCGGGGAAAGGTGACGCGTTTTTGGTCACTTGGGCTTGCATAAACAATATAAAAAAATGCAAACTGCCAATTATTTCAACATTAAAATCATTGCACTGCCCCTTTAAGGCCCGTTCACACTCATGCGACTGAGTAAGACCGAGAGAGACCAGACCGGTTTTTAAGCCTCTTACGAAGTCTTAGGACCAGCTCCGCTGCAGCGCATCCGGTCCTAAGACGTCGCAAGAGGCTTAAACACCGCTCTGGTCTCTCTCGGTCTTACTTGGTCGCAAGAGTGTGAACGGGCCTTTAGAAAGACGCTATCGCCCAGCTTCTCTCCTTGACGTCTCTTCCGCTGGGTGGCATCGCTTAAGGCTCTGTTATACTCCGACGTAACGCGTGCGCGCGTGCGAGCGCGTCACGGCGACGTCACGTTGGCGAAAACCCGACGCTCTATACTCCGGCGTCGTTGCGTAACCGACGCGACCGGCGGCGTTCGACGCAGCCTGACCAGTGCCCGGTTACTGCGTTACTGCAAAACCTACCGCGGTACCGGCGGTATACAGCGGTAGGTTTTGGTTGGAAATTTACGGTTCGCGCGTGCCATGCCTCTTGTTATGGCAAAGAATTGTAAGTTCTGCTTCCCTACCTTGTGTCCAGCAGTTGACAGTCCGTTACTTGTCGGCGTCTTCCAGGGAATCAAAACAGATGCAGCATTTTTCGCACTTGTTGACGCATTTATTCAGTCACTTGCATGACAAAGAAAAACAATTTACACTGTCACTTTGAACAAGTGTTGCTATGCGGAGAAAAAATTAATAGTGCGCGCAGTATCTACGTTAGCAAGAGGTGCTACAGTGAAGATACAATGTGCGACACTGTTAGCGCGAACGCGACATAGCGCTTCACGAGGTTTCGTAAACTCAAATGCAACTATGGCCCGAGATTATCTGTTTTCGCGATTGAAAAATATGGTCGATCGTTTCGGTCATGTCACTATATAGGTCATATTTTCGGGGTCTGATATGTGTCCCCATACAATTGTAACTTCTCACGTTAATTGAAGAAACCCGGAGTTGGGAACGAAATTGGAAAATAAATGTTTTATATTTTTATTGTGGTCTCTGTAAAGATAAACGCAAAAAAGGGGGAAAAAACAAAAGGAAAAATATAAGTGAGACAAAACAGACTAGTAAAGCTCTTCGGTTACAGAATTTACCCAGAGCTTCACCACTCTCAGATGAGACAATGGTGACTGACAATGGTTAAACATGATTGTAAACCTGAGACTGGGGCAGGAAAGAGAACACAACAGAAGGTAGAAAAAGAGGAGGCAACGTCTCAATACCTTCTGTTGTGTTCTCTTTCCTGCCCCAGTCTCAGGTTTACAATCATGTTCAACTTACACCAGCTCGCCTGCACTGACTATTTTATCGTTAACGGTTAAAATTTTCAGGGGTTTCCAGCCTGAATCATTTGCAGTTTTTTCCCTAACAGTTGCAGATGACAAAAATGAAGAACATACCGACTTCATTGTTTCTTATTTCTGATCTTTGCATTGATTCATGATTATGGATGACTAACACTATGGAGAATTGTTTTGGGGACTGAAGATGTCCATATTAAAGAGAAAATATTGTGATCGCAAACAGAAATGTTTGTTTCTGTGGCATGAAAACACAATAATTATAATGATTAAAAAACGCAACAAGACGACGGACACAGAAGAAGACACAGAAAAAGCGCTACTTACAACTGAACTTTATTTCCGCTGCAGCTCGGTATATGTTACCGGCAACAACACAAACCAGTTTGGAAAGATATACACATACACATCGTAAAAATCATCATAAAAAATAATAAAAAGGCCAACAACTTGACTGAAGTTTTTTTTTTATGATGATTTTCCTATGTGTATCTGTTTATATTTCCAAACTTGTTTGTGTTGTTGCCGGTAATATATACCGAGCTGCAGTGGAAAGGAAGTTCAGTTGTAAGAAGCGCTGTGTCTTCTTCTGTGTCTGTCTTGTTGCGCATTTTAATCATAATGAATCACCAACTTGCCCAACTTTCTACCCTCGTCAACAATAAATATAATTTGTGATATGTGTTATATAGAAGCAAACCCAGTGTGAAGTAAAAATGCAGCCCTGCCGAAGAATTGTATGCAAACCGCCCTATCGGTGTGGTATGTCTAAAAATATATTTAAATGGCTATTGGTTGTGGAATCTCAAATACCAACCGAACATACATTATGATAAAATATTAATTGTTCAACCTGTGTAATAAGACAATAACGCAAACTTTAGTGGGTCAGCTATTGTCCAGCAAATTTGAGTTCTCAAAGAGTGAAACTCTCTGAGTAGTTTGAATTCTAGCTGCCAAAGTTCCTGGTATCACTGTTTGGAAGAACCGATCTCACCCCTCACTCGCTACTCCCCTCCCTCTCCCCCCCCCCCCCCCCCAAAAAAAAAAAAAAAAAAGCTGCTTGAAGGTTGTTGGCCATTAGCAGGCTAACAACTTGTCTGAACAAAGTGGATGCTCAGAGGCTTCTGTTAGTCTATGATTTTGCTCCATAAATATCATGCAAGGAGCAACCTGCTGATGCAGTGGACAACATTGTCTCTCAAGGGCTCGAGGGCTCAAGAAGCACAGCCGAAAGATTTCATGCCCAGTTGAAAGCTCGTGTCATTCTGACTGGTCCATGCAAATAAAAAGTTAACACAATGCATTGTTATTCGGGCAAACTTATTTGTTGCTCACTTACAGACCTGAGCCAAAATGTTTAGAGACATATTCCTCAATACTATGTAGACCTTGCTGTCTGTAGACCAGTTGGGTATTTCTCATTTCTCTTGGCCTCTTGATGAACTTCCAATACCTGTCACTTGCGCTGTCAAGTTGAACCACGAGTTGAACCAGGTTCTCTTGGTGTGGCCACTGAGATCCCATGATACCCATGGGGTGAACCAGCCACTTCATTGTTCTTTCTCATTTTTGCTGTATGTGTGTTCTCTATCCTCCCAGGATCTGCACAGGACAATGGAAGAACGCATTAGTTTGTCTCGTCTCAACACTTACACTTGCAGAAGAGAGACAAGGCTTCGAAACATTCCATAGGGCTGTTCCTACTATCCTTTTGTTTTTGTTATCGTCCTCTTTGCCCCATCCATTTTCGTTTTACATTACAGTTGACCGTAGATTAGACTGCATAGATCACTATGGCAGGAACCTAGCATGCTGATGGTTACATATCCAACTTGATAAATTGGCCAGCAATCAAGTGCACTTCACAAAAAAATGGCCACGGACACTACCTTTTGTTTGTTGGGGTTCCCTGTCCCTGATGCTTGTTGGAGTGATTTTCATGCCTTGAGAATCTGTATGGATACACAAAAAACAACACATAACGCAAATGTTGCTATTTTATGCGCAACAAACGAGAAAAAAATTCCTAACGTGAGTTTTAATTGTTTTGAGGGGAGTGCGTCGGTAGGTGTAAAAACTTTAGAAAGAATTACACATAGAAGGACGGATAGCACATCTCGCGATCAAGCTCTGCTGTCTGCATTCTGCCCTTCTTTGCGTAAATCTTTCGAGATATTAAAAGTGCCTTCCGAAGTTAAATTATTTTACTATTCAGCTTTCTAATAATTTCTGAAAGAAATAAAACGTGGCAAACTAGTCGCAGGGCTGTAAAAGAATATACACGAGATACATTAATAAAAACGGGCAGATATTATAAGATATGAACTGGGAGAAGAATATTTATGTATTGACTACAATTTACTCGACGGGGATCTACACTGCTGTGCACGAAATCAACGAGAGGTAGAAGAGGCGATATTTCGCCAACAGTCTACAGATCATAAAATATTTGCAGGACGGTCTTCATTAACAAAACCGTGCCAAGAACGCTCGCCGAAATCTGTGCATCGCAATGAAATCACGGTGGCATTTTGTAAATTTCAAAAATGAAACGATATGTTCAATTACAAAAATGAGTACAAAACCCTCGAATGGTGCAATTTGTGGCTGGAAGATCAGCTTAGGAAAAGTTTTAATTGGGATGAAAACTTTCAAACTCACCGTCGTCAGTTGGGATCCGAACGAACGGGTGCTTCTTGTCCCCGACGCTAGTTGGGCACCACTTCGCGTAACCGCACGAATGAGGTAGTTCAAAGACACGAAAAGCTTTACACTCGCCCGAAAGTGCGAGGTCGCGCACTGCAATGATCGAGGCGCCGACGCTTGACGCACCGAAGGCAAGCGAAAGCGCGAAAGCACCGAGCAGATCCACGGACGCCTCCACAACGGTCCACCGGTTTCAGAAAGCGCAGACCGCAAGCGCGCATGCGCACAGGCAGCAGTTTCGTTTTAGAAACGCAAAAAAAACAGAAAAAAGCAAAATTTTGAGAGTGTGATATTGACACGAACTTTAAAACAAATATGTCATATTGTTAGGACTACGTAATCTGTATTTAGTTAAATAATATGCAGTCATAACTAGTTAAATGAAGTTTGATTCATTATTGTTTTGTTTGGTTTTTAGTAATGAGCGCCTCCGACCACGCGAGCGCTGCTGTACACCTCTATGGTGGCGCCATCTGTGTTCCGGCCGCGCAACTCGCTCTGTGTCCGGGGGTTGGCCTGACTAGAGTCACTAAATAAAGCTACGCTTTCAGAGTACCGCATTCCTTTTCTTTGGCACTTTGCCGACAACACAGTTGCTCTATTCAACAATATTCTGGTTCGCTGCGGCATCATTGGACAGCGGCAATCACGTGAGTCGCTATCATCATCATCGCGTTTTTTTAACGCCACCATCTTGGGTCCAGCGATCCGCTGCCTGCTGCTGTTTTACTGTTTACTGAGCGCGCACGCCGAAGTCCGTCGCTCAGCACGCACTTTTTCCTTCTTATGACGAGATACGAACAGCACGACCTTGATTCGCTGCCTCAGCTGCAGCTACGGCAGCTGGCGCAGGCGACGGCTACAGCTCGGCTTGGCTTAGCTACAGGCACCCCTTCATCTGCGCCGTGGACCCAAGATGGCGGCGCCTGACGCGCTTCAGACGCGTAGTTTGGGAGTTTCGGTACTCTGAAAGCGTAGCTTTATTTAGTGACTCTAGGCCTGACCGCCTCGACGCCAAAATGGAGCATGCCGTATTCCGCGCCGGCCGCGCCAGCGACGCCGGACCAGGATGCATCACTCGCTGGCTCCCGGCAGCCCTCGCGCGGGAAGCGCGGCGAATACGAGCAATAGCAGACGACGGGAGCACCACTCCGTGTGGTGTCATGTTTCAAGAATCGGACTCGGTCGTCGAGAAGCTGATCGAGGGAATTCGTCCTCACCCGTGTGTCTCCGACACGAGGAAGCTTGAGTACCATAGACCGTGCGCTTGTCAAAGATGTACAGTATGTACATTGACCGCCTACGCTTGCGGCGCAGGCGGTGCACCAGAGTGCAAGCGCGAGTTTTCGTCGTGCAAGGTACGTCCACGCCATCGCTCGAGCTTGGCGCTCAAGAAGCGCAAGAATTTTCGTCTGCTATTCGAAACGAAAAGGAACCGGAAGTGGCGCACTCTCGCAGGAATCGTGCCCTCGTAGTCAGATTCTGCGCATGCGCCGCGCCGGCGGCCCACCGACGCGCGCCGCGGGAGCCGCCAAAGCCGCCGGAGTATAAAGAGGGCGAATTTTTGACGCGCGCGGCGTGACTGACGTGACGTAGCCGACTTCGGCCAGCGTTCGCTTGCGCGCGCGTTACGTCGGAGTATAACAGAGCCTTAACAGAGCCTTTAATAACTGGAGTTCTATAGAGCCTAGATTTAAGAGAGGGAGAAACTCGGACCATGGAGAGCGCTTGCAATTTAATGGCGAACGCCTTCTGTGCCAATTGGTCGCAAGTTCATATGCGCTACGTTGTCGCCTAGCTCGTGTCGTAAACGTGGCCCATAATTCAACCCCGGTCGAGTAGTTGGAAAAACGCTGAAATCTAGGCACACTGTGGAGTTTCGAATAGGATCGGGGCGGCATCTCTTGGCGGCTGGCTAATGCACACATTGCGATACACATAAACAAGTGAACACATTACAATGCCCAGAGGATTATATTATACTGGGATTGGAAATATGCTGGCGCGGAGAATTAATCTCGAAGCTTAGTCCTACGCAGAGAAGAAACTGGTAGCAGCGCTCGCCGAGACTCGCAGCTCCAGAAGATGCGACGTCACACAGCAGAAAAGACGTAAAGGAGAGATACGGGGAAGAACCGCACATATATACGTGCACTCAAAACTAACGCGACCTGGCGGCCGAATTGCTAATCAGAGAAGATTCAATGCACGCCGTTGGAGTTGCAAACAGCATGTGTTTCGGCGTCCGAACAAATCTTGCAGTTTCTGTCCATATACCTTTTTTTTTTTTCGTTGTGACACTCACTTTTGGGGCAAATAGCGAAGGCCTAACTTGCATGATACAATTTTGCTTGCGATTTTGCAATTGGGACGTCACTTGTGTGGCAAAAAATGCATGGTGGAGGCTGCGGGGCTCAACGCCGCAGCTGCGAAATCGGAAGAAAAATCACACTGTATGAATCACGCTTAACATGCCTTCGAACAGGACTTGTTTTATATATATATATAATTTCGTGCGAGTGAGACGCGGCGCGAATGCAACTTTGCCCGTCACCCCCAATTCGCAGCATCTACAAGGAGACACAGGACCGGCACACGCTCTCTGGTATCAGCAGAAACAGAACTCTTCTTATCGACAAAAAAAACTTGCCTGACACAGGTAAATGATTTTCTACATTTTTTTTTTTTTTTTACTATCGCGAAAGTTTGAGAACATGATGTCACCTGTGGATCAAAAAATAAAACAAAGACAATATTTATTTAAAAGCCGACGTCCACCTAAACCTAATATCCTTGAAACAAGAAATGATCCTTGTGGGCGCCTGTATTCGAATGAAAAAGATCTCGTCAACAAGAAAAAAAAATATTTTTTTTTTGCTTTTTATGCGCTTTTCACGCGCTTTTCACGGACATAAATGCCACGTGCATCCAAAATGTCAGTTTTTGTTTTGACGATATTAGGCTTAAGTGCACATCGGCTCATTGAGAAGAAACTTAGTCGTTCTTGATCCAAGTAACGTCATTAATTTTGTCAAACTTTTGCGTTTTATCCCTACCGCTAGCATCACAATCTCACGGCGTTTGGACTTCCTGCGGTGCAGTTTATTAACGCGGGACGAACAAGACGGCTTTATTTTCTCATACCCGGCACTTGATAAATCTTAGAAAAGACAGTGTACAGACACTGGCTGAGGCAATGACGCCATCTTAGTTTTCACATTGGTTCTACAAAAGCTGTGTGCAGGCATGTTGGAACATGCTTGGAACATGCGTGAGGCGCGTCCGAAGATAATTCTCTGATCATGTCTGTAGCGATCACCGTGTATTTTGTTTGGTGTGTGCGGAGAGCAAGTCGTCTGCTTCTTGCGGAAGACGTGCGGTGACGTCAGAAGGACGCCGAGCTCTGATTGGCTGATTAAAGGATCGTGGGTAGACCTCAAAGCAAGCTGCCTTGATGTTTGCCCCCTATCTTTCATTCCGAACCAATCAGAGCTCGGCGCTCTGACATCACCACAACCCCTGCAAAAGAAGCAGATGATCTTGCGGTCCGCATTAGTAGTGTGACTCCGGCTTTCGGTGATCTTTTTTTAATTATGGTTGCTGCAGCTCTTGCTCTGCTCCGGGAACTCGTAACGTCAAATGGTGCATTCTAACTTAGCGGTTCCGCGTCTTTTTCTTTCGATCAGTGGTCTGGAACCCGTGGTCCAAGATGGCCGCCGAGCTGCCCGACTTCGGCTCGCGAGAGTTCCTCAACATGGTCTGCGTGGAGCCGGGACACGTGGCAAAACCGATTCGACTGGAACCGGGGTGCCGCTTCGACGCGTCATGCACCTTCCGGATCACGGCATAAACCGGGTGCGGCGCGGTGGAAGCTGGCTCCTGTCCTTGAAGTTGTCACAACCCGCGACTAGAGCTGCAGGAAATAAACTATGCTCAACGCTGGATCAAACATTTCCCAGGTAGCACGCCAGGGAAAAGCCTAACGTGGCACAAGCAATGGCAACCCCAAGGGGCCTAACTTAGGCTTAATACGGTTTGGTCCAAGGCGTTAATTAGCTCTAGAGTATGTCTCTTTGGTTCTTCTCCGGCTTTTTTCTGACTCGCCACATAACTGTCAAAGTGCCAAACTTAAGCCAAAGATGCCACGTATGAACCGAAGAACCAGCAGTGAAGTCTAAATCTGGCATTTGTTTGGCAATTTTAGGTCCAAAGATGTAACATGAAAACCCAACCAGAAATAAAGCCTAAATGCACGTTCCCACTTCCGAGTCGCAACTGTAGCGCGACAGCAAATCAGTGCTGTTGCTTGACGTATGGTGCACCTCTCGTTTCTTTCCAACCGGCACGCAGTTATTTTCTTTCTTTTTTTTGGTGTGGGGGGGGGGGGGGGGGGGTTGTTATTTTATAGGGGTGGGGACCATAAAACAAAGTGCAATCATACGAAGTTAAAAAAGTACCCAAGATAAAACAACAGAATCATCAAACAGGAAGTTTTAGTAAGTCGGTTTTTTGTTTTTTTTTTTTTTAGCACACGGTTTCGAAATTATGAACGGTGCAGCTGCTCCGTTCCGTGAAACCGTATGTAAAATTTAGCGAATTTTAGCGAATCGTTAATCTCGCGCAACCGTTTAAGTGATGGTGATGATTGCATTTGACCGGCAGCACCATCTCGTAATAAACATCTGAAACGTTTTGCAGCGTGCATATGTGTGGCTCGCGTTTCACGGCGCACACTGCAGTAAACAAGCCGGCCGAGGTAACATTTACCAGTCGGAAATTCAAGAGCTCTGAAGCTAGGTAGAGTAAAATGTGTCAGACGACTACAGAGGTAGGTGATCGTAATGACGAGCCAGCAGCCGACGGAATGCCAAACAGAACAGAACGAGTTTATTCAGACACCATGTTGCCAACCGAGCATCTGAAACCGAAACTGGACAGTGTTCAATAATTCACACAATACACAACATATTCCCTTCCTTGAATTTGTTTGGGTGACAATTGGTTAGTAGGTTAATTAGTTAGTGGATTGTTAGCAACGACTTGCCTATCAGATATATACACCCAATATATATACATATATACATCATACAATTCGTACAAACATTATACAATTTTTACAGAACTGCATCTGACTTACTTACAGCTCACAATCACAACAGAAGACAAAGTACAAAAAAAACGGAAGGCAACATTAGGCATCGTCCCGGAACCTAGCAGGTGGATGCCTGTTCCTGTAGGGTTGGACTCGACGCTGCGGCCCGAATTCTTCAGGCGCTGTATTTTGCTGGCCCGGCACAGGCTCTTCCTGTGGCGTAGTTTGCTGATACGGCACAGGCTCCTCTGGCGGCACCGGTAGATGCTGCAACGAGCGCGTTACCTACGACTGCGTCCGTTGCAACCGGAGCGACCGGAACGACCGCTCTGCGCCGCGCGTACACACACCTGCAACCATGCAGTGCAACAAGCGCAGCGGGTCGTCAGCACGGCGACCGCTTCTACGCCGCCGTCAGCTGTTTCAGCGGCGCCTCTAAAAAGGGGACGCACTGCCACTCAATGCCGTAACAGAATATAGACATACAGTTTTCTATAGCCTAAAGCTTTATTTTTTTTTTTATGATAGGCTTGCAGGGTACAGTGGATGAAAGAAAATGATTCAGTAAGCCGTCTTGGACGATCACAGTTCTAATACACGACTTTGCCAATAGTACAAATATCGCCACACGCCTTTTCTACGATTATAAAAGACGATGTAATCTTAGCAGCGATATAGCAACGTAGAAATATGATTTCGTGATCAGATAGACGTTGCGAGCGTTCAGGATTGCTAACACTAATCACTTTTCTCCGGTGATGAAAACGCGTGAAAATTCGCATCCTTTATACGGTACGCACCAGTAATACCTTGAACTTGAGCGCACGCATGAAATGCGTCAAATAAGAAACCCGGGCGATGTTCGAGGACACAAATGCTTAGAAAGCACCACTATAGTCGAAGTAAACAAACACGACGGCACGGGCGTTTCCGCTGTCTTGAGAGTGCCGCCACGACATCGCCGCACGAGTAGGTGGATCTTCCCTTCTAGTACATGCTGGTTTATCATAGCGACACACGGCGAAAATTCAGTCAAGGATAGCGCTTTCACGCGGAACGATGAGCTTGCACCACGCCGACCACGCCAACGATCACCACCGACGCCATGTTCGCCGATAGAAGGAGCCGGCCCGCGACCGGCACGACCGGCATGCAACGCGCGCAACCAGTTCTCCTCGACCTGTGATTGGTTTGTCGCTGTGGTTGTTTCCAACGCAGCGGGGAAAGAAAGGTCGCCAAAATTTTCAAACATACGATAATTTCATTGGTCGGCGCAGGAACAGAAAAGAGTCCGCACGTATTTTATTCCTGCGTGATTAATAGGCGGTTCTGCCTTCTAAAACTGAAGATACTCATTCACTGACAGGGTATTTATGCTCGCCGAGGTTTTTAGTCGTACGTGACATATGAGAGCCCAACTGCCCAGAACAGAATTTGCGGCTCGAAATTCGGTTTCTCTCCGCCCCAAAACCGCCGATCAAGAACTGTCCCGTTCGAGTCTCGCTCACTCTCTTTTCCGTGGTCACAGGCCGTTTTCTAAGGTATCGATGCGACCACTAAAATTTAATCCAAGTCGTGGGTCATTGAAGGCACACAGTCAATATTAAAAATAGAAAAAACTATGAAACCCATTTTTTGTGGCTTCAAAAAAGCTGCAAATACGTTGATTGAAAAAAAAAAAGGTAGCGCAGACAACCGGAAGCTTTCTGTGCGTTCACTGCATAATTCTCAACATGGCGTCGTTTCGCGTATCGTGGGACTAGCACTAGTGGATGGCAGCGGACGACGGGCGTTGGACCTCTACTTCAGAACTGACGTTCACGGTACTGGCGAATTCTGTCTTTCTTCGAAAAAGAAATTTCGGACCGATCAAAAGAACTGATATTCATCCAGTACGACACGCCCGACCAGCAAGCCGATTGCACGAAGACGTCGCCGAGCCGTCGTCCCTTCTCCTGGCTGAAGACATCGCTCGCTAAAACGTCAAGCACGAAGTGTGTACTTCGACTTGAATACGCACGCGTACGGTTACTTTACGAGGTGGGGATGTGCCCTATGCGTGGTGCTGCCCGACTTGAAGCCGGGAGTGCATGCGGCAGTAAACTTCCGACATACAGTCAACCCGCTGCATAACTACGCGTGATAGAGTTCCTTCAGTAGCTCAGTGGAAAGACGTCCGCTTCACACGCAGAGTGCACGGGTTCGATTCCTGGTGTGGGTGTACCTTTTATTTATTTATTTTTGTCAAGCATTCTGCGATGTTTACATTTCTTTTTTTTTACAATTATCACAGAAAAAAAAAAATGTTGTGGACGATACGTCGCTGAACTAAATGGTATGGATTCCATTTTTGACACCTGCGAAATCAATGTAATATCACTTTCTACAAAATGCAAGGAGCATATGAATCGGGTAGCGTCCGCTTTACGAGCTTCGCGTAACTGTTCCAGCCATTGATCCCGACCCGTTGATCTTTCGGAAACTTGTGCACTCTGCCACACAATGCCACTTTCAGATGCAGGACATGTGAGGCAACTCTTCACGCAACATCTTGGGAGTATTCTTTTCGGAGCTGATCACGGGAATTCACCACGGCACTCGGGCACTCACTACTAATTGCCAACACTTAAATGTACAAAACATTTCATCTTGAAGAACAGAACAGCGAGCGGAACGAACATAACTGCAAAGGAATCCCACGGCGAACGAACGCATTTCGCCTGCTACGTGCGGAGAGAGGAGAAAAAAAAAAAAAAACCCGCACGGTCGGGTGTAGCCACGTGACTTCCGCCACTCACGCTATCCTCTCCACTTCTCCGTTTCGGTTTCGGTTTCGTGCAGTTGCGTTTTTTGGCTTTATTAAGAAAATACGTGACTGTAGCAAAATATTAATTGGGTAGTATTCCGACACCATAATGAATCTCCTGACAAAAAAGAAAAAAACATTTGGGGGGGTGTCAGTGTCCCTTTAAAGGGATACTACAACGAAATTTCGGCGCTCATTTTTTGGTCTATATCTGTTCAAAAGAGCAGTATCACATGGAACATACCAATATCTTGTTAAAAAAGTCTCGAAAAGGAATTTTAAAACGAATTAAACGATTAGCAAAGAGCACCTGGTGGATGTCGCTAACGCCTCGTTTGTAATGCTCGTCTAGGAACCTTGACAGCTAGTGACGGAGGTTGTCTCGCCTCCGGCCACGACGAGAGAAGGGGGGAAGGATTAACTCCCCTCTTCCCGAGAATCCCTTTTGTGTGTCGCAGAAGTCGCTATTGTCCCCCTACAAGATTATAGAAGATTAACCCGTCACTCAAACTTCGTACAAAAGCAGCCGCTTCAGTGGCTGGAATGACTAGGCCATCCTCTCGGCGTCAGCCTCGCCGTAGCTTTGCTCGTCTCGAGACGACCTACGTCACGATTGCGTTGGATGTCACGTGCTCTAAGCTGGGCCTTCTCCGAGCGCTTGCCAGAGTGGGCTGTTTATAACGAAAAATACAGCCTCCAGGATCAAAATACAAACGTGCGATTGTCATTTACGGATATTGTGGATCATATTCAACCTATTTTTGAACACGACGGGAATATTTCAAATTTCGTTGAAGTATCCCTTTAACGCCATCGCACCAAAAAGTAGCTTCCCCAAAAACCGCTTAAGTGCCCCTTTAAGTATTTTAGATGAGAAAAGAAACAAATGCAGTTTATAAAGTACGGAAACAAGAAATGACCCGTCGACATACCCGCCACCAAGCGGTGGAAAAGGCGACGCATACTAGAAAGGTGTAGTGGGATCACGCACCGACGAGCGGCGAGCGTACAAAGGTCCCGGATGTACGCGGCGGCACTGCGGTCGTATGGACTGGAGGATCCGACCGGTTCCGAGTGCTTCGAAGGCCTTCGGCGAGCAGCTTGTCTTGCAGTTTGGCAGTTTCGTGGGATGGCAGCGCGAAGTGGCTCCCGTTCTGAACGGATCTTTACCCCGTGTTTGCTGTCGTTTGTGGCCCATAAAATGTCATGCCGAATTAGTGTTTAATTCCGGAGAAAATGCAATGCGAACCGCCCTGGATGCCCGCTTCATACAGTCTATCAAGAACATGCTTTAGTGGCGCCCTCTCCAGCCGTCGACACGGAGTGCGGCAACCGTGAGCGCTTGCTGAGCTCACTGCCCCTTTTCTAGTTCACGGCCACTCAAGCAACCAAGGACGACATAAAGGGTCCTTGGTTGCTTGAACCTTGTTTCTTAAGGATGAACACCCAAAAGCAGATTGAAACGCGTGGCGTCATCCGAGAGAACAGAGACATCAATCAGTTTCACACTTGTTTTATCTGTGCACAGGTGTGAATGTGAGCATTACACCGGCGTACGGTCATGTATCGCTATTGTTCTACAGTGCTAACGCAGGAATAAAGGGAAAGGGGGGGGGGTACATTTTTTAAAAATAATTTTCCTAACCATTTTAGTTCAATGTTTATCGCTACTGCGTGAAGCATGTCAAAGACCCCAGGCTAGCAGTGGTATTGCACTGGCTGAATTTCTCCACAGTACAAACCAGTGTCGCTGCTCCTCAAAGGCACTGACACATCAAAATCATTTTTTTTAAATTTTATTATCAGAAACGATTGAAAACGATGCCCGGACATTACCATCAAAATTCGAAACTTGGGAATTCAGTATTTGTGAAGTGAAAAAAACAATTTCCAAATGCCGAATTTGAAGTTCACGCGCGATCCACGTCATTCCAGTGACATCACATTTTGCGGTCTTCTGCGAGTCGACTTTCTAGCTTACCCACCTGTAAATCTAGCCAACAATAAAGGTTTTCCAATCCAATCCAATTCGCACCTCCGCTCCACGGTACAAAGCAAAGCGCCGTTACCACCGCGACCCGAAGCGCCGGCGGACCGGGAAACAGTGGCTTAGCTCGGCGGCTCGGCTATGCCAGGATATACGTAGCGTGAGCTTAGGCTCAGCTGGTTATTCTTAGCTTTCCTGGTTGTCTAGGATTAGCTTGATTATCAGGGCTGAGCAATTGATCGATTAACCTTCCGATTAATCGATTAAGGCTTTAATCGCGATCAAATTTTTTAACCAGTTAATCGGTTTTTTAATCGGTACTCAAAAAGAAGTCAACTGGACGCACGCATGGCTCTGTCCTGGAAGACCTGCCCGAACTAACGGGCGTGGTCGTACTGTTCCGAGCGGTTTTCCGTTTTCAGCCAGGTGCTCTGAGCAAGGTTCAATTCTCGCGCTCGCTAAGCGTCACGTGTTCGAGGATATACATTAAGGCCCGTTCACACTCTTGCGACCTCTTCAACCTGGGTTCCTTAAAACTTCTTAAACCAGAGGACACACTGGCATTGTGGCGCCATCTATGCGGTGACCCTGGAACTGCATTTCACAAGAGCGAAGGTTTTGCGGGATTTCCGAGGTCAAATGTGCGTAATACCCATAGAAATGCTCGTTTATAACATTGACAAAAGTTTTTGGAGCCAAGAAAGAAAGGATAATGCGCGAGAGAAATAAAAAAAAATATGCCGGACCGCCGAGTTTTCAATGCTATCCAAAAAATGGCGCCAGTGTGTCCTCTGGTTTAAGAAGTTTTAAGCAACCCAGGTTTAAGAGGTCGCAAGAGTGTGAACGGGCCTTTACAGTTCTGCCGAGGCCTATAAACCTTTTCCGCTTACTCTCGCCCCCGACCGCCAAGTAGGCATATCCGGTGTGGGCGACGAAAAAATATTAAGACGTTTTAACCTGCAAGTAGTGAAAAAATAAAGGGAAGAAAAAACGAGAATGGGTGACGGTTACGCTTTTCTCCTAAATGGATCCTATTGGCGTGGCGACGACAAAACAATGTTTTCACACATACTGGAAGTGACGACAATTCAAGATGGCGGCTCCCTTGAAGAAGGGTCTATAGCAAACAAGCCGGGCCCGCAATTGATCCCCGCACGACTGCGAAACTTCACGTGTTGAGGATGTATTACACATCCTGCCCAGGCAAGACAAACAAGCAGGAAAACAAGCTGGGAACCTAACAACGCCATGGTTACTTGTTCCAGTATTCGGCCCGTAAAAATGGACGTGTTCACGAGTATGAAAGGCAGTCTCGCTGGAAAGTTTGGGAATAAAGTAAAATCCTGCAGTAAAGTTTTTAACTCGAAGGAAGTGCACTGCATCATCTGCAAAAAGCCGTTTTCTTACAATGGAAGCGTAAGTTCGCTTCAGTATTGCCTACGAGCGAAGCACCCATGTAGCTGCAGCAAGGACCACCCGCCAGAACGCAGACAACAATCAACGCCTTCTCATCGAGGCCCCTTTCTCTGAAAAAAGAAGAAAGCATCGATCAAGCCCTGACTTCTTGTCTTCCTTTCGGAGAATGTGGACAAACTTCTTTGCCTTCGGAGCTGGAGCAAAAATATGTGAGTCTTTGAATCGTTGAACTATATGTATCCTCAATTCTAAATGTGCTTTGCGCCGTGTAACGGAGAATAAAATAAGTCTTTAAAGGCAAGACGAGTTGTTGCATTCTTTTTAATATATTATTTATAAAAATCAACGCAACCGATTAATCGATTAATTAATCGATTAAAGGGTGGCGATTAATCGGGTTAAAATTTTTAATCGACGCCCAGCCCTAATATCATGCTTACTGCTGCTTCAATGACACACACACGGTATACGCATTATGTGACTACTTCGGGATCTGATGAGTTAAGCTTCTACGCTCTTCTGCGCCGCTGAGCAGCAATTTCGCTCTCCTTCTCCATGGCTATACCACACTGGCAAACGCCCCGCTATATGTATACCTCAGGGCTTAAAGTCTGGGGGGTCTCAGGGGGTCTCGGACCCCCCACTGATTTTAACGGATGGTCTGAGACCCTCCTCCACAGCCCCAGCATTAGTGAAATCAAAATCATATCTTGCAATAAAATAGCTTGTTTTCACGGATGTGACATTTGGGGAATAGCAATTTGAGGGTTGCAGGTACGGCGGGGATAGAGATAGAGTCAGCAGTGGGTTTTATTTTATGTGCATCTAATACATTTAGTCAGAACCCCCCGCCCTCCCCTCTTCTTGTAAGGACCCCCATCAACTTACGGGAAAATTTCAAGCACTGCTCCACTGATACCTCTGCGCATGCGCACAAAATGAGAGGCGCTATCAAGCGGCTCCGGTGCAGCGTCAGACTTGGCTACTGCGCAACGGAGGCGCGCAGCTGGGCACGCGGCGGCGCCAGTGCGTCTGCCGCGGCTATGACGTCACTCCTCTAGAATGCGCAGACCACCGAGGCGCGCGCGGCGGCGGCGGACCGTGCGGCGGCGGCGGCTCCGGCGCGCCAGCTGTGCAGCCGCCTCGGAGGCTCCGAGGCGAGAGCGCTGGCCTAGGGATCCCCATGTGGCGGGTTCGAATCCCGGCCGAGGTGCCCGCAATCTGACGGAGGCTTATTGCGGAGGAGGCGCCGTGTAACCGAGCTTTCGGTTGCACGTCAAAAGATCCCCAGGTCCCGAGAATGCCTTTTGTGTGTCGCAGAAGTCGCTATTGTCCCCCTACAAGATTATAGAAGATTAACCCGTCACTCAAAATTCGTACAAAAGCAGCCGCTTCGGTGGCTGGAACGACTAGGCCATCCTCTCGACGTCAGCCTCGCCGTAGCTTTGCACGTCCCGAGACGACCTACGTCACGATTGCGTTGGATGTCACGTGGTCTCCGCTGGGCCTTCTCCGAGTGCTTGCCAGAGTGGGCCGTTTATAACGAAAAATACAGCCACCCGGCTCAAAATACAAACGTGCGATTGTCATTTACGAATAATGTGGATCATATTCAACCTATTTTTGAGTCAAGCATGACGGATAATAACCGTAAATGATAATCGCGCGTTTGTATCTTGAACGATTGGCTATATTTTTCGGTTCAAACGGTGCACTCGAGCAAGCGCTCGAAGAGAAGCGAACGGAGAGCGCGATGCGTCATGGGATATCGGGCGCAAACAAAAACAGAAAGAAAAGATTCCCCGCATTCGTGACGTAGCAAGGCTGGCGGGGTTATGAGCTTTGCCCTTGATGGCGTTGTCAGCGTTGTGGTGGTGCCAATAGCGTCAATGCGTTACAACCGAGCCGTTCGAAGTACCCGTGGGGTGACGAGCGTGTGGCTGGCCCAAGGAGCACGTAGCTTCCACAGCACTGTCAGCTTAGGGCTGAACGGGGTGGGGAAAGCAAGTTTTGAGTTTTGAGCGACTGGCTAATCTTCTAGGGGGAGAATGGCTGTATCCGGGTGCACAAACGAGGGTCCGAGAAAGAGGGGAGTCTACCCTTTCTGTCTTCTTGGACTGTTTGGTTCAATGCGTGATTTGTGAGTTGGAGGAAAGCTAAGAAGGAAAATGTTGAAATGCCAAAGAGCGGCGCTGCTCCGAAGGAATCTGCTACGTCACGACTACGTAGCAAGTTCCCCACCGTTGCTAGATCACCTCCCAAATAGGCTCCGCATGCATCCACCAGGTGCACATTGAAAGATCGTTTTAGCTTTAAAATTAGTTTTCTTGTGTCTTTCAACGGAAGACTGGTGTTTTTGAGGTTAGGGTGTAACATGCAACACATTCAAGCTAGAAAAGGAGCGCAGTAATTTCGTTTCCCTACCCCTTTAAGCCATACAGTCGAGCCCGGTTATATCACACCCGGGTATTTCGAATTATTGTTTATATAGAACAGTCCAACCATCCCTTTGAAAATCTTATGTAATAGTTAGGAGCGCTGTTTTTCTGTATCCAACTCCCATGGAGGAGACGCTCGATATGGCGAACCATGCACCGCTGCCTGTCACTTGTCACTTCTCCGGGGTCGGATTGCACTGGCGGAGAGCACACAGAGTTGCGGGGTTGGCAGACCGCCAAGTTAACATACGCGCGGGAATACGCAGCAAAAAACAATTGTAAAAAAAAGTGGAGGATGGCAAAAGCAATAGAGTGTCCGCTGTTGGAACGGTAGCCGTGCTGGCCGTGCTACGCTCTTTCCCCTTCCCCAAACACCACTGTCGCCTCAAATTAAAATAGGCAAAAAAGAAAAAAAAAAAGATTGAGTACTAATGTCGACAACGGTTGAGCAATCACACTTTGAACACCTCATGTTTCTTCACCTTTTTCTTTAGCCATTTTTGCTTTGCCCGTTTTTCTTTTTTTGCTGCCTAAATTTAGTGAGGTTTCTTTTTTGTTGCTAGCTTAACTTTATTCCATGGGTGGAGTTTTTTTTTTTATGCTGCTCGCGTTCTTTCATTTTTTTTAAATTATTTTCCTATTTTGTTGCAGGCGCTGTGTGGAGGTCGTGGCCAGGCGTAAACGATCGCAAACACTGTACCGTAAAAAAAAACGCAGCGGTGTTTGTGATCTTCAACTAAGCTCTGCTGTATTTAGGGGCTCTTAGAGGCTCTCTTGGTAAGGTCTCGTTTGTCGCGGCCTCCGTATTAGCAGAGACGCGCGGAAATTTTAACTGGACCTTAAGTTAGTTTTTCTAAGTGAAATTATCCATATACCAAACAAAAATGTCAAATTTGGTTTGGTGCACAGGGGTAACACTGTCTCAAAGCGAGTATGCAAATGAGCTACTAATTGATAACAGGCATTGTAATCTTCGAGCATAGGGCTTGATTGTGCTGATCCCTTCCACTCTGAGGTTACATTAACACGCCATCTTTTCTCACATTTCGATTTAGAAACCTAGAAATGGGACTTTTGAGTACGCTAATCGCACCGTCTAAAGAGGCCTTCGCGAAAAATCTGATTGCACTCTATTCTTTGGCTCACTTGTACGGTTCCTCTCACGACCAAACAGCGCTTGCAGATGGAATCCCGATTCTATACGTCGAGCCAAAACACGAGGAAAAACGACGCACCAAATACAACGTTTTATTTCAATTCCTATTCCATTGCACATATGAAAGACCAACCAGACTGTCACGGAACTGGTTCCGAGGCCATCCTTTTACAATTCCTACTCGCCACAGTGCTACTAAATTCACAACAGCAAATTCCATCGAGGACAAGGACGGCCCCTAAAGAACGCTACCCGTGCCACGCTCCGGGAAAGCACCAAGAAGTTGTCTCTTTATAGTCAGTGACAGAATGAGAAAGTGCACGCTCGAAGCTGACGAGACATTGACGCGGTATTGAAAGAACAAAGCCCAAGATGGAGGCCGAAGAGCTGCGAGACCTCTTTGCAGTTCTCACCCGGTCAGGGACTACAAAAAAGGGTGGAAGCGAAGTGGGAAACGTCGCGTGGAATGTTTCTCGTCCCATGCGTGGCCGTCGGGGCTTTCGGGGTTACGACAAAGCCTCCGAAGGAACCGATTCACGTCGAAGCGTCTGCAGTGCCGTCCGGGTCAGGTTTGCGCAGGGCGACCAGGGCTCCCTCCCAGGCAGAAAGACACTGCGGGGAAAAAGCAATCCTCGAATGACGTTCGCCCACTTGCTCGGTAGAATACAGTCGAACCTCGATTTAACGAAGTCACCAGGACCCTCTAATTATTTTGTTACATCGGGAACTTTGTAAAAGTAATTTTGCGGGCATAAGCTGCGCGGGGAATCTGAATTTGTTCGTTAAAGGGACCATGAAATGACCTTTTTACTTTTGCCAGATAACTTTTACATTAAACCGTCAATGTTCACTGAATGCCGAACAAGCATCCGTTTTCGTCTCGGTTTATTAACTTCTACACAAAAAATTAATGAAATATCGACTTTTTCTTTCTCTCCAACTGACCGCAAAACAAGCTGCGGCGTAATTTTGACGGTCGTGACGTACCCTGTTTCCGGAACCGGAAGCTCTCTCGGCAGTAGGAGATGGGAGCGTTAGCGGCGGCGAGTTGGGGGTGTGCCGGTAGGTTTTACTGCGCTGATGGCGCTGATGTCACCGACGTATTTTCGGAATCGGCGCCTCTCATCGCCGCGATAGGCATGGAAACATCGCAGCTGAGCGAAATTCAATGAGATATGTTGCGCTACGGCGACAGCATGGGACTAGTCCCATACGCCGGTATGCCTGTTGGGAAGTGCGGCGAGTCTTCCGGTGAAGACTCCAGCCCAACTGTCATTGTTGGTAAAAGGCGGCCCGTGTCAGTCATTTGCAAAGCGACGTAGATGGAAACAAATTGCCGCGGCGTTTTTTGCGGCCTCGGAGATGCAGGAGCGAGCCGACGTTAAAAAAAGATACGTTTGAACTACGACAGTCTCAGCAATCCAATCTTTTACGATTGCAACTCGATACTGACGTGACACTCTGCAAAGGAAGGTTGAACCGGCATTGCACGTAGCTCCCACGAACTGTTATAGCTCGACAGTGACGTGCAGTCGTGTGAGAATAAAAAATGGCATACTAATAACAAAGTGTACATACCGTGTTACGAAGGTAATCCATACGGCGTTTATTTGAGCTCTATATCACACAAAACAAGAAGATAGAATCGACGAGAGTTCCTTTTCGACGACAGTGTTCATCAACACTGCCTCGGAAAACAAGGGGAAGAGATTGACCTCACCGTTTAATCTAAAATTGAGGTCAGCGATCAAACTACAATACGGGAAGAGTCCACAAAGGTCGCCCGGGCATATTCCATTCAGCACGCCAGCCGGTCGTGGACTGACGGTCTTGGCCAAGTACCGTTGAAGCAACGCTGTTCCGAGTCGGAGTGCCTGCTAGGCCACTAAGCCTAACCGCCAAGCTTGCTTGGTCAGAGCCGTTGTAGCTTTTCTCGGGTGTTTGTGGATCCAGCGTTCTTGTTCGTCGAAGTCTGTCTCAAGTACTTTTTTCTTGCTGCTTGAAGTCGGGACGCGCGAGAAGAATACGTAGAAAAATAAACGTTCTTTGGTCGTCGCGAAGTAGTAACTGAACGACGCTGTCGGCCCGGTCGGCCCTACTGCGCAGGTGCAGTAGTTGCTTCGTTTACCACACGATAGATGGCGCTTGGCTCTCAGCATTATCAAATTTGGCAATTTTCGTCACATCTTTAATTATGCTACAAAATGTGGATCTGAATATTATTTAACAAACCTTTTAGGAAACACTCGCCGGCTATCTATTGTTTACGATTGCGTTGCTGGTGTGGTAGGCTCTTACCCAATAGGCGACGTGGATTCGGCTGACGTGCTGCGTTTCCGCGGATGCATAGCAGTGAAAAGGCAGAGAGCTTTCGAAGGAAAGAAGGTGCAAAACAGTCCAGTTTTCTTTTAAAAGTTCTATAGCGAAGAATTTTTTTGGGCTCCCTATTTTCGTGTTTTTGTGTTTCTTTTCACACCCTTTACGACGATCGGTGGATGAAATTCGATTTCAGAATCATTTCATGGTCCCTTTAAATCGGGAAATTCGTAAAATCGGGTTTCGTTAAATTGAGGTTCAACTGTACCGTGTTTTCTGGACTATAGACCAACACGCTGTTTACAAATGAGTGGGAATTTGCTTGCACTAGATGCGAGCACAGCACATGTGCAGAAGCCAAATTCGCTCGAAGTGCAGCATCTGCGCATGTGCAGTGCCGACAGTGGTGCCACCAGAGTGGCATGATGTCGTAGCCGCATGATGCGAATGGCAGAGTAGGGTAATGATGATTCATGTGTAATAGTACAAGCTTCTTTGTGAGCTAATAAAGTGGGAATCTGTTAAAAAGGTACTCCGGCATTTTCTTCATAGTCCCCGATTTGCCTGAAATATTTTCTAAACTTACCAACAAACATCACCAAAATAGTAACCCAAATAAAGGGCCACATGAATTTTTTTTTCTCGCAAACCTATTAAATTTATGACGATAATGCAATTAAATGCAAAGGTGCAGCGAGCTGGAAGAGAATAGCAATAATAATCCCTGGAGAGGGGGAACAAGGGGGACAAAGGACAAACACAAATCTCCAAACACAGCTAACTGTGTTTAGAGATTTGTGTTTGTCCTTTGTCCCCCTTGTTCCCATTCTTCAGGGATTATTTTCGTCATTCCTGTCCAGCTCGCTTGCACCTTTGCATTAATTGCATTATCATCATAACCAGGCACATAGCCAGGATTTTGTTTCGGGGGCGGGGGTGGGGGGGGGCCGCCCATGACAAAATGCTTATGAGGGGGAGGGGGGAGAGGAGGTCCCAGTAAAATGGAAGATTTCGGGGGGTGGGAGGGGGGGCCTGGGCCCCATGGCCCCCCCTTACCCCTGGCTACGTGCCTGATCATAACCTTAAAATGGAGGCCGTTCACCCCTGTTCATGTTAGACTGGTGGCAACTGTTAAAACCTGTGGCTCAAGGATGTAGTATGCATGTTGGCTGTGTAATGGAATGTGGAGAAAGTGATATACAGGGTATTCATTTTTAGTAGTCGTGTGCAAATAGTGGATTTTGAGTTTGAAGCAAATGGTGGGTTTGGACAAATATTTCTACATCGAAGAGTTTCTCCAAGCCTTTCACTACCACGCATTATGCTTAAATAAAAATTCAGCTGAACTAGTGAAGGTTGTTCCCAATCTTCCCCTTGTCCACTTCTAAACTCGGTTACCATAAAATACTGGGGAAGCACCCACTTAAAATTTAGAGATAATCGCGAAAAAATGGGAGATCGGCGCTTGTCCGGTCATCAATTTTACATATAAATGTACTGTGCATATTTCCTCAGATCTTAGAAACTGTGAAATGGGTGCCTAATGTGGAATGAGCGGATGCACGGTATTCTACGGCAATTTTAATGTAACTATATTTATGAACTGTCGCACGTAAACAACCAATTTGTCTCGGCTATCCTAATCAAGGGGATTTACAAATCTGCTTGCTATATGCAAATGTTCTTTCTTCAATTTCAAATTCGACACAGAAAAAAGCACGAATGATGAATGCAGGTAGTCAAGACATTGCTGCCTGACATATAGTGTTGTATAATCGCGAAGGGTTAGCACCGTTGAGTGCGCTTCTCACCGAGCGTCAGTGCACTGCAGGGAAGCAATACCCAAGGAGCCTGCGAGCTCCGCGGCTATTGCTTCCCCGCAGTGCACACGTGTTTGGTGAGAAGTGCACTCAACAGGGCTAACCCGCTGCAATCAAAACTTCAAAAAACATGAATGTCCCAGTTAATTTCGAAGTGAATATTGAATAGCCTATTATTCGAAACTTCTATTAGAAAATTCGAATATTCGCACAACACTAGTTTCTAAGCTTTACAAATTGTTGTTTTCAATAAAGCCGTCAAAGGTACACGAACGCGGGCTGTGCGAGTGAGTTATACGACCAAGGGGATGTAATATGAGGGGCTAGTCGTCACTATCAGTTGAATAAACTAAGATCTGTTCATTCACTCTTTTATTGGGGAAAATAAACATATGGTTCCAATCCAAAACTTGCTTGTCCCTTTCAAAAGCCCCTAAATGAAGAAAGTTTCGGAAGATTTGGAGTGCATGGGAAGCATGGTGGTGCGCTAAAGTTACCACTCGTGCTACAGGCTCAAAACTGGCAGAGTGAAATCGAGGATGACAGGCGCGCAGCGGTGTTATCCTCTGCATTTTCCCACCTAGCAAATCCTGCAGACACAAGTTCCTGCACCTAAGTAGTATTTCCAGAAACGATTCGAGCAAAGAACCTACCAGAGACAATAGGAAAGAAAGCATAACAAGGCTAACACGTCAGCATGTGTAGTCTCCACTTTCCACAAGCTAATCTGCTTGCAAGCAGGCCTTAATAATGCTTTTTCTCTCGCTAGCTAGCATTAAATTTTTGTTTAGTTCTTTTCGAGCAGACCGGCCAAGGTCTTTGCTTAGATACCGATTTTCAATATAAGAACGCAGACAACTGAAAAAAAAAAAAAAATTTGTGCAGACTGCATTTAAAAAAAAAATGCCAATCTCAATAAGCCGAATATCAGATGGCACAGAAAAAGACAAATATAAGATAGCAAGTTAAATTGTTTGCACGCTGAAAGGTCATCCTAAACCAGAACTCTGCCTACTACGAACCCTCTAATGAAGAAGCGGCGCGCAGCGGTGCTTTCGGGACCCCGGTTGTCTGTGCTCTGCTCACCTGTTGGAGGCACTGCAGCTGCTGCTCGGCCAAGAGGAGGAAGACCTTGCGGAGGGCCCCCTGGCGGTGCTGCTCCCAGCGCTGTAGCTCTCCATCCAACTGCTTGCTCAGCCCTTCCTGCTGACCTCGTCTCAGCTCCAGCTGTTCTTCTTGCTGCGTGCCAAGCAGACCCTCTCGTTTCAAAGGTGTACTCTGCCAATGTGTAGAGTAAAGGCTCTAAATATTTTCTGTCTCGAGTGACATCCGTCACTCTTGAACCACAGCCGAGGAACCCCTCCAGGGGTCAGAATATGGTTAAGATGAGAGCGTTCTTGGCTGATTAGACGTGGCGCCACAGCTTGCGCGTAATTAACCAATGAAATATTTTTCCCCCGTTTGGTAGTTGACGATCGGGCAATATTTTGGCGAGAACGTCCCACCTACCTACGAAGAGCAAGAGAGGTCACACGGTCTCTGATGTGCTTGTCTTTAGTATCCTTCATCCAACGGTCAATGTCAGCTTATGTACGGCAGCAGAACAACTTGAGATTTGCAAACCAAGTTCGGATTTTCAATGGCTTCCACGTAAAATAGCGGACAATCACAATTTCAGCCTGCGTCGAATCTCACTTTATTGCGGCGCTCGTTTCGTAGCAGATAATCAACTTTACAGTTCGTTAACAGACAACGAACGGCGTTCTCTCGTTTTATTTTTGTCTGTGAATGAAGCTTCATAGCAGATGAACCTCATTCTTAGCTTGCGTCAGCAGATGAATTGTCTACAAACACTTACCTTCGCTCACTTCGTGGAAAGTAGGGGTGTGCGAATATTCGAGATTTCAAATACAAATACAATATTTTTCTTATTTGATTGGTATTCGATTCGAGAATTGCATATTCGTAATTTCCAAATATTCAGTTATGGCCGAATATTCGGTTATGGCCGAATATTCGAGCAAATATTGAATAATTCGCACACGGGGCACGCCCTACACAGGCAAAATAGACCAGCTACACTGTGTTTTACTTAGTGCACCATCAGTCGCAACTGTGCACTGTCTTGTGCAGAGGCATGTCAAACCCCACAAACCTTTAGGGGAGCTCTGGCAGTTTCTTGAGCAACCCAAACTAAGCACATCCTTGGAATACCCTAGCTTAACTCTCTCCAGCATGCTACTTGTTACCTCTAAATTCACAATAGCTATTGAAAGAAAACGTAAATTAAGGTGATACCAAAACAAACATTAAAAATTTTCATCACTCTCCAGCGGGGCGATGTCACACGTCGTGTAACCACGAGTCGAGCAGGCAGTCTAGAAAACGCAGCATTTCATGAATGTTTCTTACTTTTGCTGGCACAAGCCCGGCATTAATTTTGTCCCATCAAACATCTTGAACATCAGGAATGAATCGTAACGTCCCAATATCGCCCCATATTGCAAAGTGTGACAACACATTTTTAGAGGTGCCAGTCAGACCAAAATTAAAACTTCAATAACTTGTGAAAAAAAAAAAAAAATTATTGCGACTCGCAAATTGGGTTACTAGGGAGTTTACATGTGTCTTTTAATGTGTTGAGCCAATTTTAAAGCAATTCGGTGACTTTCTGTACTTTGCCGAAGCTCCCCTTCAAACGTATTCGGAGTTCAGAACCACCACCGGCCTAAGGCAGCAAATGTCCGGCTGAACCCACCTGCTGCAGAGACGACTCGAGACGTTGCGCCTTGTCTTTGCGATGCTGGGCAGTGTCCCTCCTCAGGAGGGCGTCGAGGGAAAGTCCACCCGACGAGGGACTCTGCAGCTGCACCAAAATCCCTCGTTTAAAACCGGTCGCTCGTTTATTCGCCGCCCCGCTGGAGGACCCTTTAGTCCAAGCAGGGCAGAACCAGACCGAGAGCGACAGACAATAAAGGTATTTCTCACTTCGAATTACCTTTTTCAAAAGTGCGTGCCATCTACGGAGCATTCGCACGTCACAATTCGGTGCGAACGCGCTAACCGCCGTTGCAGAGTGCAACGCTGGCCGCGCGATCGATGCGTGCAAGGAATCGGGCGAAGGCACGCATCTCCCCGCCGTGCGGTGTTCGTGCAGCTCAGTTTCTCGTTCTCGTGTTTCTGCGTTGGTGCGCGCACGACGAACAGTCACCACGCGCGTTATAATGTCCACACATTCAATTGAGTGAGTGTGCGCAAAGTCGGGTCTCCGAATGTGCGCGCCCTCGAGAAACTTTGCATTGGCAACGGGCCGGATGCGCTTGCACGGAGCGTCGGTAAACTAAGCGCGCGGCTCGACGACGTTTCAAAGGTCGAACAAGTCGGAATGAACCGTTATCTCGTACAAAAAACGAGTGTCGTAATATCCCGAGAGGTAACGCACCGAAAACTGAGAGCAAATTAGGCGCAAATTAGGGTTGGGCTAACTTTCAGAGTGGACTCGAAGAAGATACACCTTGCATTTCTTAAGATGAGGGCGATTGCGGCGGTCCGCAGCTCGACGACTGCCGAAACCCGCTGCGCAATCGAGGTCCGCTTACCTGCTGGTGCTCCTGTTTGCCCTTGGCGAGAGTCTCCTTGGCAAGTTCGTATTCGGCCTGCGCCGCGCACCTTCGCTGAAGAGCCTCCTGCGAGAGAGAAAGAGGACACTTTTAGGCGGGACTTCCGTAAAAGGAACGTCGAAAGACCACCGGAGGCAAGGAACCCTCGTTCCCTTCACAAGTTTACGTCGTCGCGACTGTAACGTGATGCGTCCGGCGCTTCAGATGGCCGTCTGGCTGCGGGAATTTTACGGCGACGGCCGTTGTGGGAACTTCCCGGGTGCGTTCTTGGCGTCGGCGTTGTGCTAGGCGGGAAACTCCGTGACGTCGTCAAATGAAACGACTGCATCCGACCGGAGCAGTTCCGACCTTGACCGAGAGACAGCGCACGTGCCCGCACGCATGGCGGCGTTACGGGGCCGATACCACCCTCGAGCAGGAGCGCAACGTCCCGCCGTCGCGGTGAGTCACAGAACGGTGCCTGGGACGCGTCCCCAACCGGTGCGCTTGCCGCTTCCGAAAAAACGGTCCCACGAAATCACCACTCACCATCCTCGCAGTGTCGCAGCGGCTGCGGCAAACGTGACAGATGCCCGTTTCGCTGGGGGTCGCTCTCCAGCTTCACGGCCCCCGAAAGCTTCGGCAGGCGGGAGTTGGGATGCCGCGACAGCAGTGACGCTCGCATTCTCTCGTGCTTCTCTTCCAGAATTTCTACAACCAACCGCCGGAATCGCGAAATCCGACGGCCTGACACGCCGGCTTTTGCGACGTCGTTTACTGCCACTTCGGGACCACTTTCGATGCATGGGCGGAACAGAACGCCAAACGCACCAGTCAGAAACATGTGCCGTAGTTACAGCAATAGCTAAAGGGTATCCGTTTCATTGTAGTTTTAGGCAGAGACACACCCTCAAGTCTGGAGTGTTTTCTCTTTCCTACGTAGTACTACAGTGACTATGAGGCTGTGTTGCATGTGATTGAGTAAATAAAGGGTGAATTTGCATAAAAGTGTGTGTTACCATGACCAACGACAGCTATCGCTGTCAGTTCTTTGCACATTGTGGCAGAAAGCTGCAATTTTATTTTATTTTTCTAGACCAAAATACGCAGAGTAGCTGGCCATCAGTGAGGCATCAGCTACTCTACATTTCAAACAAGATATCATCTTCGTAGAAAACGCAAAAAAATCACCCACTCCTATAAAAAAAAAAGACAATCATGGACCTCACAATCCGCAAATATTCATTCTTCCCAAATGCTGCGACTCTGGATCGTAAATGTCAGGTTGGCGGACATCCGTGACAAAGAGAAACGAAGAAGGTAACAGAAATCTTCCTTTTGCTCTTAGATCTTGCACAATTTTTACAACCCCAAGACCACATCCTTTTTCCAAAGAAAAAAAGATAGGAGATGACAGAATGAGACTTGCTTTTGTTCAGAAACAAAATCAAGTCCGTTTATACCCAACAAAAAACCGGAAAGATCGGCAACATGAACAGAAACCCATCCATCCATGTGTCACGAGGTCAGCAAGACCCAACCTCTAGGTATGCTATGACTGTAAACCGCAAGGTCAAAGGAAGATTGTAGTGAAGGAAAAGTAATAAATAACAAAACAAGCTCGGTCTCTGCGTCTCGATCATACTGAAAGTAGTTTGTCCGTCTCCACCCAAAATGCACAGGAAAATTTTTAACCTATTGGGTGTTCTTCCCAAAAGCAAAAATAATAATAAAAAAAAAGCAAACCACTTGAAAGGAAAAAATGGTTCCAGCAGAATAATGTTCTTGACCAAGGTGGATGTCAAGTTACGAATGCAAAAGACAACTAACAAGTAAACTACTAAAATCCACAAATTAGCTCTTAAAATATAATAATGTTAGCTGGTACATTCCAAATACAGACCTGTTGCCTGCCATCAACATATGCCACAGGGGTTGTCAGAATTAAGACAACTAAATTCTGGCAGGTGCTACTCTCTACTAGGAAATTTAAGCCGCGAGCAGACGAGATAATTGACGCAGAAAGATGGCTGGAAGCCACACCCGCGAGCTACTACCAGCCCCCACAGTCGGTGTGGGTGGCAAGTCAACATAAGGGCGACAGGGCCATAGAAAAAGGTCATTGGGATGTGCCAGATGTCCTCTGTTGGTTTCGCACACAAAGCCCCCAAATTTTTACTGCAGAATGTGTTTTACAAGTCATTTTCTACGAAGAAACTGTCATGGAAGAGCATCAGGAGCAACCGACGTGGACAAGCGTCATGGACGAGCATCATGGGCAAGTGGCACGCTGGGAGCGTTGCACAATGTTAGGGTTATGTATTTTTGTGATTCTAAGCACCCCCCCACTTTCAAGCATAAACATCTGAAAAAAAGTTTGCATGCGAATGTAAGCACCCCCCTCCCAACAAGAAATTTGAGATCGGAGACGCCGGTATCGCCGAGCGCCGGAGTCGCGAACGGCCGCTGGCGCTTGGTTTCAACGTCAGTTAATAGATGGCAGCACATACCGCCGCCATTTTCCACTTTCGCATCCGTGCAGGTTGCAAGAGAGTGTGCGTTTCCATACCCTCCATCGAAGATGTTTTGTCTATTTGGTCTCCTTGCGCTTGTTGCAGTCGGTTGTTTAGTCTGTTAAGCCTATTCGTCAACGTTGGCCTCGCAATCGTATTCCGTTCACTGTGTGCACGTGGTTTGCGGAAGCCGTCCATCATGAGTGCGAAGAGAACATCATGCACGATGAAGTTCAAGAGAACGGTTATTTCTTACGCGGAAGACAACGGAAATCACGACGCTGCTGAACAGTTCGGAGTGCGGCGTTCCGCGCAAGCCGAGGCTGGGTGGAGCGGATGATGAAGAGGAACTGTTTCTCTTTGAGACGCCGCACCACCATCTGCCAGAAGCTACCGGTGGACTTCGAGGACAAGCTTGTCAACTTCCAACGTTATGTGATGAAGCTGCGTCGCGAATCTCGCTACGGACTCGGGCAGATCGGCAATGCCGATGAGGCCCCTGTGTACATCGACATGCCAAGGACGTGCACCGTGAACGAAGTAGGCGCCCGAGAAGTCAAAGTGCGCACGATTGGCTATGAGAAGCAAAGGGTGACCGTAATGCTGTGCATCACAGCCGACGGTCGGAAACTTGCGCCCGACATCATCCTCAAAAGACTAGTCGCGAGAGCGACTAGTCGACCATGGTGCAAACTGATGGCAAGCGGGCTACTCTCCAGTCTTTACTTTATTTATTTCCTTTAGAACATTTATTCTTTCATTTTGATTATAATACATTCATATTTCTTGTACAAATTTCGTATTTTCGGGGCATGTTCCGAATCTTTGAACATTGCGGGTGTGAAAAAAAGGGGGTGCTTAGAATCGAGTAAATACGGTATATAAAATTTACGAAGTCCCGCGTAAAATCAACGTAAGATTGAACTTCGGTCAGTGCGGTGGCAGTCGCACACTATATCCAGTGAGCTGCATTTGTGTGGGACACAATCTGCGCTTCCCGGTCTTTTTCAGCATGATCGAGCTATAGAAATTTTTTATAAATCTGACTCACCTTGACGGACTCCACCAGCAACGTCTGCTCGTGGAGACCGGGAACACAGCGGGACTGCAGCACCTGGGCCTGTAAAAGCCACCACGCGCATCTCCGTTAGATCAAATTGGTCGATGCATAGGTGTACTATGCTGCGTAAATTTCCTAAGAACTATCTGTGGGTGGCACAAGAGAGGAGAGGGGGGTGATACATAAAGCCATACTTTATTTGGGTAGAAATAAGATAAGTTTTTGGATTGGATTGGATTGGGTTTTTGTGGCGCAAAAGCATCTACGGCTATAATGCGCCAGGTACATAAACTATTGTCAACAAGGGTTAGGGAGAAGAAAGAGCTCTAGTAGCAGATGATGTGATAAAACTATGAACATGAGGAGTGTATAAGTGTAAAAGGTATGAACATGACTTCAGGGACTTAAACAAAATCACAGTCGGTGTAGAAGGCCGACTGCTTTAAGGAATTAAAACACAAGAGTGTGGAATAAGAGGTTCGTCGCCAAGTAAAATCATAAGATGTAATGGGGTATGCTCTTTGTACAGCTGTGAAAAATGGTCAAGGCGCTCTGGGCCATACGCATTACATTCAAGCAAAATATGATGTATGGTTAGATGGCTATGGCAATGCTCACACTTCGGGGAATCTTCGCCACGCAGAAGATGCCCGTGCGTTAGTCGTGTATGGCCGATCCTTAGACGGCAGAGAACCACCTCGTAGAAACGTTCGCGATGCCGAGCACTCTCCCATTCCTTCAGTAAGTGCTTCACTGCATGTAACTTGTTGTTTACTTCGCGGTCCCATTCATGTTGCCATTTCTGCATTATGAAACGTTTCACCTTCTTACAGTAATCTTTGGAGGGATTTCTCTTGTGTCCACAAGTGTGTGACAGCAGAGCGAGCAGCCTGATCTGCTTCCTCGTTACCCGGGATGCCAACGTGACTTGGCACCCAGCAGAAAATAATTTCGTACCCAGTTTTGATGGCTGATATTATTTTATCTTGCAGCTGAGCAACCAAAGGATTTTTTACTAAATTTAGTGAAACAAGGGCTTTTAATGCACTTAAAGAGTCCGTGTAGACTACAGAGCGACGAAGCCTTTTCTTAAGTGTATACTCCACAGCAAGTAATAAACCCTGCAACTCTGCTGTTAAAATTGTGGCAGAAGGGTTAAGTTTCTTTACATGGCGAACAGATGGTCCAACCATTGCACAACCAACAAAGGAGTCTGTTTTAGTACCATCTGTGTAAATGCTGAAGTGATGTTGGTACTGGCTTTGTATTTTAGAAAATTCTTGCCTCAGCACTTCATCCGGAGTATCTTTCTGTGTTTTGTCAAAGTGAAGTTACATTGAATGAACGAATATTCCCAAGGAGCTGCAGAGCTTATGTACTTTGTCACAGGGGGCTTTGGGTCAAGGTCAAAGTACTCTGCTGCCTTAGCATGCCTCAGAGCAAAGGGAGGGACGATACTTGGCTTATTTTGAAAAGTCCTCTCATACTGATTTTTTCAACCGATCAAGAGCTGGATGGAGAGGGACTGATCTTACTCGGAGTGAATACATAAACCCCAAAGCGAAACGTCTTTCTCTAGAGAATATTCATTGGCCTCTGCATAGAGGCTGGCAATCGGAGAAGTGCGGAAAGCACCGGTGGCCAGCCGCAGCCCCTGATTATGAATGGGGTCCAACATCTTCAATACTGAAGCTTTGGCTGAACCATACACAAAACTGCCATAATCGAGTCGGGAGCGAATTACTGCACGATAAATGCGCAGGAGACAGAGTCGATCAGAACCCCAGATTGATGGGACAACACTTTGAGAATGCTGAGTGATTTGATGCATTTTGACTTTAATTGCTTAATGTGCGGAACAAACGTTAACTTTGAATCTAAGAGAAGACCTAGAAACTTGTGTTCACTTTTCACCATGATAGGACGGCCATAGAGGGTTAAGGAAGGTTCTAGAAAAAAATCCTCGGCGACGAGAAAAAGCATACACAGACAGTCTTTTCTGTAGAAAACTTAAAATCATTGTATTAGCCCAGCTTGTCATATTATTGATTGCCACTTGAACCCTCCTCTCACAGATGGAAAGATTGCATGACGATACTGAAACCTGGAGGTCATCAACGTAGATAGAATACTGAACTGAACGAGGTATTACACGGGCAATGGAGTTCATTTTTATAATAAAAAGAGTGACGCTAAGTACACCGCCCTGGGAAACTCCATTCTCCTGCAAGAAATCTCGAGAGAAGGTGGTACCCAGCTTTACACGAAATGAACGACACTCTAGATAACTTTTAATTGCACCGAGCATGTGCCCACGAATACCAATGTCGATTAGGTCCTGCAGTATTCCAAATCGCCAGGCAGTATCATACGCCTTTTCCAGATCAAAAACACGGAAAGACAGTGCTGTTTGTTCACGAACGCCTCCCTCACGGCTGTCTCGAAACGAACCAAGTGATCTACTGTGGATCGGGAAGATCGAAAGCCGCACTGGTATCTGTCTAGAATGTTGTTATTTTCAAGAAAATGCACGAGCTTCTGTTGATCATTCTTTCAAGAGTTTTGATAAACAACTTGTCAAAGCTATAGGCCTGTAGCTAGATGCACATGAAGGATTCTTTCCTGGCTTCAGCAAGGAACCACGAAGGCAACCTTCCAAGTGAACGGAAAATGGCTTTCAGACCAGATTTTATTGAAAAGGCATAGGATAAGCTCAAGAGTTGAAGGATGAAGATGTTGGAGCATAATGTAATGAACTCCATCTGGACCAGGTGCAGTCTGTTTAGGACAGTGGAGAACCATTTCAAGTTCACGCAATGTGAATGGGGCATTGTAGGGATCTTGAAAACCACCCGAAATGTTCACGCCTTCTTTCCATCTGTGCTTTGTGCCTAAGAAATGTAGGTGTATAGTTTCTTGAGCTAGAAACAAACTCGAAATGCTCTCCAGGATATCTGCCTGTTCCTCGAGGCTTTCAGGGCATATTCCATTTTTGTCAAAAGAGGAACAGAAAAAGCATGATACGAGCCATTAATTTTATGAACTCGATCCCAAACCTCCTTTGGCGTTGCCTGACTGTTTACAGAAGATGCATACTTCTCCCAACAATTCCTCTTTGACCGCCTGCGGACAAATCGTGCACGCGCTTTCATTTTCTTGAAATAAGATTACTTGGCGTAGGATATCGCCTAAATATGCCCCATGCTTTATTTTGTTTTTTCTTGCCTCTTTGCAGTCCTGATTCCACCACGGCTTAGGCCGTTTGGGAGGTGAGTGGACGTCATTGGTATTGCAAGCATAGCAGCCTCTAGTATGTGTTTTGTGACGTGACCCTTTGCCTCATCGACAGAGAGCTGATGGAGGGATGTAATAGCTAAAAGATGACTGCTTAAAAAGTGTCCAGTTGGCTTTGTCAAACTTCCACCGAGGTGACCGTGTTGGAAGTGTGACAGGATGATTCTGGAATCTAAAATAATGGGAAAATGATCACTGCCGTAGGGATTAGGAATGACTCTCCATGACAACAGTGGAAGTAATGTCGGATGCACAAGTGAAAGGTCGATTGATGTGAAAGTATGTGTTGCTGTGGAAAAGTGTGTAGCCTCTTTTGAGTTGAGCAAACACAATCCTGTTGAAAACAAAAACCCGTTCAATAAGTGCTCCTCGTGTATCCTTCGTGCACTTCCCCACAGAGGTTATGAGCATTAAAATCGCCGACGAGCACAAAAGGAGGAGGTAGTTGATCACAAAGAGCTTCAAGCTCTTTATGATCGAGGTGATAATTTGGAGGTATGTATACAAAAAATGGTTATTAAACGGTCAATCAGTATACGGGCAGCAACAGCCTCTAGTGATGTGTTTAAGGGAACTTCAGTGCAAGGGACCCAGAACCTCCAGACGAATGGCTCGAATGTTGACGATCCTTGCGAAACAGCTGGAAATGCTTCAGGATATTCGAGTGACTTTCCTTCAGGTGAGTCTCTTGCAAACAGAAGGCAATGGGACTGTGTTCCTCTAGCAGGTCAGTAACATCATCATAATTTGCAAGTAAGCCTCGACAGTTCCATTGAAGGAGAAGTGGAGGCATTAATATAAGAAGTAGATGAAGGCATATGGAACACAGTCAATTAATCCAATCCAGGAATGTAGTTCCCACTAAAAACTACTTTGGTGGAATTACTGGCTTTTTTGTTTATTCTTAGATTTAATTGTCTCCCACTCCATGTCGTCCTGGTCGGACGAAAGAGCGGAAGCCTCGGTGCCTCGTCCCTCGCCTCCACCTCTTGAGACGAGGCTTGTTGTATAGGTCTGGGCAATGTCGAGGCACGGGGCCGAACTCCCCGGCCACGACCGCCCTCACTCAAAAGGCAGCAGTGGAGGTGCTGGGCTGAGCGTCGCCCAACTCCATCCGTCTCTGCCCCTCAGCTGTTGAAGGAGCGGCGCGATGCCGCTCCTTGGACGAGGTTCTCTCCCGTGAGTTGGGGCGAGACTCTCGCTCCTTCTCCCTGGGGGGGGACCTCGGAGTGGGAAGACAAGAGGAGCTCCCTGCCTGTCCCGTGGTCGAGAAGCAGCTGGTGCGCTCCCTCCAGAAACCGGAGGAAGCTGCTGCCGCTGCTGGGGGTTGGGGACTGAAGAGCCACTGCCAGGACCTCAGGCGAGACCTGGGTGGCCTTCGATTCTGTTCGCGGTGCGGGTCCCCTTGCACCGCCTGGGCAAACGTTCCTTTTGCAAAAAAGGAATACTGTTGTTTTGCCTCCTGGTAGGTAATGTTCTTTTTTGCTTTTAGGGTTAGGATTTCTTTTTCTGTTTCCATTGTGGGCATGTTCTGGCATAAGCAGCATGGTTGCCTTGGCAATTACACATTTGAGAGCATTCTCACAAATGTCAGCGACATGGTCATTGCTGCCACATTTTGCGCAAGTTTCACGCCCCGACAGTTTCGCGAGCCATGCCCGAAGCGCTGACATCGGAAACATCTTTGCGGATTGGGAATAAAAGGCCGGACTTTACAGTGTAGATAACCAGCTTTAACGGTAGCAGGAAGCGTATGCAGTTCAAAGGTCAGGATCAAATGCTTGGTTGGCTGCTCCTGCCCGTCTTTACGGATGGTAATCCGCTTGACGGCCACCACTGCCTGTTTCTGGAGTCCAGCCAGAATTTCATCTTCAGTGCAATCTATCAGATCAGCCTCCGAGATAACACCTCGAACACTATTCAGTGTCCGATGTGGGCTGACTTTTATCTGATGTTCGCCAAGACATGTTGTTTTAGAAGCGTTCTGCTTTGAACTTCTGTTTCAACTTCGACAAGAAGGTTACCAGAAAGCTTTTTCGCCTTGAAAGCTTTGCCAATGATGGCATCAAGGCATTTTGACACTAGGAAAGGCGAGAGTTTAGCCAGCGCTTTTCTTCATCTAGGATTGAAGAACAAAAAATCTTGGATACTTTGGTGGTTCAGACGCTTTTTCAAAAGTAAGTACGGAGCAACCCCTTTTAGGGGGACGCACCGTGTTGGGTTTGGAGGAGGGGGCAGCCATAAGAGGCGGAAAGTCTTCAGAACCTGTGGTGTGCCGCCCACCACGGAGCCCAACGAGGGAATAGTTAACGGACCATAACAAAAAGGGCTTTGCTGGAACCGTTACACTATTAGCACTGCCCAGGTACTATAACCAAGTGTGGTTTTGGACAAGGGGTCTGTCGCCACCCAAGGTTAGCCCTTGCGCCAAAAAGTTGAAAAAGGAAAAAAGAGAAATGAGAAGAGTGAAAAGAAGGAGAAGACAAAGGTGAAAGAGGGAGGGGATAGTAGAAGTGGCGACTGACTGAATCATCCTGGTCGGGCCAAGCCAGGACACCCGTCTACGAGAAGCAGGGGCCGAAGCGGTGTATTGCCTCACCCGGGGGGCCCCGAAGGTCCAAACGTACCCCGGCTCAGCTCAACCGCAAGATCCCCCTTTTCCCCGACACGGTACGCCACGCACAGCCAGACGGGGTGGGCGAACCACATGGCTCGGGGTTCGTAGTGACGCCACTCACCAAGCACGAAGTAGGTGCCCCCTGCGTGCGGGTATGGTGGCCCGTGGCTGGGGTCCGTGGTGACGCTACTCACCAAGCACCTAGCACCTAAGGTGCAGGCGCCCCTGCGGGCTCGGGGTCCGTGGAGACGCCACTCTCCAACACCTGCTTTCACAGGTGCCCCCTGCGGATAAGGTAAGTTTGTAGAGAGATGAATTCAACGACGCAGCGAGCATAGCGACGT